>JAUTYZ010118323.1:309-11377 GCA_032273725.1 Panulirus interruptus
ACAATGACAATATAAATGCATTCTGCCAATCCTCAGGCAACTCACCATGACCAATACAAACAATGAAAATCCTAACTAACAAATTAACAACACAGTCACGTTCTTTCTTAAGAAATTCAACTGCAGTACCATCCACTCCAGCTGCCTTGCCACATTTCATCTTACATATGGCTTTCACTACCTCTTATTTTTTCACCACACCTCTTGCCATTATTCTCTCACTTCGCAAACCTGCCCGACCCAAACACTCTATATCTGCCACCTTGTCATCAAACCCATTCAACAATCCTTCAAAGTACTCAATCCATCTCCTTTTCATCTCATCTCTGCATAATAACCTCTTTTCCATTTGCCCCCTTCACTGATGTTCCCATTTGTTCTCTTGTTTTTTACACACTTGTAACCTCCTTCCAAAACATTTTCTTATTCTCCCTGAGGTTTGTTAATACTCACTCACTCCCAACTCTCATTTGCCTTTTTTTCAGCTCCTGCACCTTCCTCTTGACCTTCTGCCGCTTTGGTGAAGCTGTATCACTAGGAGTAGAGTCTAGTCAAAGATTTTCTCAATTCAAAGGAGTATATATTTCCCTGTTACTGTAAACAGCACAGCCTTGGTCTGCAGGAGCCTTCAGAAAGGTCCTGGGGAACACCAGGGCTCTTTCATAGGAAATGGCCATGAGGTATTTATTAATATACAAAATAAAATCAATCAATAAATATAAGTGAAGAAATAAAAAGCAAAACATCTAGCTATAAAGCCTGAATGTTTACTGTAATAAAATCTATAACAATACAGTATCTGTGATTAAGGTATATAACTCTCTGGCATCCATAACATGCAAAACTAAGAAAGAAATCTGTTAGCTGGAACTAAAAGTAGTGGCATCTCCATAATATTAATCTATATGAGAATGATAAGCAATCTGAAGTCTGATAAACTGACTTAGTTTATTTTCAGTGAGATTCTCTAAATTGCTTCATTTTGGAGTTGTGCACACAGCTTAAAGTTTTTACGCTATACGGAGCTCCTGTATATGTACTTGTACAACATGAAAACCTTCAGCACATTACCCTGTAGAACCAACTGCATGCAAAAGCAGAGAGAATTCAGCTAGTTGGATTTAAGTGTGTGTTGTATTTCCTTTTTCTAAATCACATAAGTTTTGTGATGAAATCTTGACAAAAGAAAAAGAATTTGTGGTCCAACAAATTCTTACATTTTGTGGAGGAGGAGTAGATAGAAAGGTGTGGTTTCTGCATGGAAAATTTTATATATTCTTACTTTGAACATCGCTGATCCACAACTCTTCATCAAATGAATGCCTAGTGCTGCTCGGCCCAATTGGTTAGATTTCTGTTATCTCTTTTGAGTAGAGGGTATTGCAGTTTTTGAAAATGTAAAAAGATTATTACAGTACAAAGTATTGTTTCAAACTGTATTCAATAGTTTTCTGTCAATCCCTTGTCATTAAAGTTATGCTGTACTACTTTCTGGCTGTTTCTCAACCATGCATATCCAGTGATGTAAATAAAGTTATCATTTTTCCTGACACTATAAATTTGCCTTGTACTTTGCGATGTTACATCATGGCAAACAAATATCAGTGCAACTCATGCTCGTTTTATTTCAAACAAATCATAACCATGTGTTAAGAGTTTATATCATTTAAGACAAAACAGTTAAAGCCAAAATTCCACATTTCAGTACAATGAAGTGTAATTATTGGGTTAAAGCTGTGCTCAGATAAAACATAAATTTATTAAATATGTTTTTAAAGTTAGAATTGATATCTGTTATCATGACAAAACACAGGTTTTTCAATCAATCTTTCGGTGATTAAAGGGTACTTAGGCTCACACCAAATTTACTGTTTGACTGTCCTTGAAGGACGGAATAACCTACACCGGTGACTATGACAAGAGGTTACGAAGCTTCCGAGTAATTTCTAAATGAAGTACATTTATATTCACCCTCCAATTTTTGAAGGAAGTTTACTTAATTTTAAACTGCTTGTAAAAACAGGCTGGCTTACCCAGATGGTTCAGTGCTGCCATCATAGTGTTTCACCAACAGTTCTGAAACTGACACAATCACAGCCGAGCAAAGAAGGGAAAGACAAAATACAGCACATACTATACATCCCTGAACTTCACCCTGCAACATGCCATCTTTAGGTGGTACCGGAGTATAAAACTGACAACAATAACCAATACACTAATATTCAATAACCAGCATCAAAGTCAGTATAAAACAAGTTCTTATGAAATTTCTGATATAAAAAAGCTCAAAAAATTTCTGTAACTGGTTATTCTTTAAAAGGTACACAGGCACTTGCTGTATGGACATTTAAATAATAATTCCTATATATAAGGCATGTAGAACCACAGTGACAAGTACACCAAATTTAAATTTTGAGAAAATGAGCTCCAAAGTTTTAAGAAAGTGATATATTTTGATGAATCTGGTCTCAATTTGTGAGTAACTTGTTGCAGATTACAGGAATGATAAAAGATAAAGGATAATTTGTTCCAAATAATATGCATGATGATAATAGCCAAACAGACAAGTGTTCTACTTCAATTCCACACTTTTTCACAGATCTGCATTTCTCTTTTTAATAAGAGCTTGGTATATTAAGATACATTTCACTGTCAGATGAACTCATTTTGCACACTATTACTGAAAAATTATTAGCAAAAATAGCAAGCAAAAGAACAGCACACATAATTAAACACAAGCATTGGGTGTTAGACTGGCCCAGGAGGCCTTGCTTGATGCTAATTGGTTGGGAGAGTCATGAGCCTGCTACCACAATATTCACCAGTTCCTGTCTCTGGTAGCCTTGGTACTGTCATGCTCCCAATTTCTACATTTTCTAACTGGAGCGCGTGGATGATCACCCACTCTAAAATCACAGAAATTCTAGCAAGACAGTGAGGAGCCAGAAGACAGGTTTCCAGGCCAATAGCAGGCTTGTCACTGTCATGATGAAAACCTCGTTTGAATATTTCATTTCAAAATCCAATACCTCTATTGCCCATTTCTACTGTTGAAGATGTGCAAACCAATCACTGTCATCACTATGCTGTAAATTTGTGATCTGCTGTTTTTAAAAGTTATCTGTTAGCAAAAACTTTACTGAAAACCCAGGTGATAGTGCACAAGAGTTTATTACATCAATTAGCATTTACCATCTGTAAAACTTTATCCTCTCTTAAGATGTAAATCAAGCTCTGCTAACCACAAAACTAACATGAGAGTGCAAAGCACCATCCCTGCACCAAGAAAAACTCAAGTGCAATTATATATTTTAGCTGTTCCAGAATTAACAACTCGGCTCTTGAAATGCACTTGATGGCTTCTACTAACATAAAATTCTCCAAAACTTGCATTTGCAATACCCATACTACAAAAAATATCAAGCTAGAAGAGCAATACAAACAAGTAAACAAACATTCAAGTAGGTAGTGGTTAGGTTTGGGAACCGCACAATCATCTAATAACTATCTATTCTTATACCTTGTTATATGTACTTACTTGAGACCTTGACCCATATCTCGAAGCACCTCTTTGGGCTGCCGATGTGCCACGGTCAATCCATGGGTTTCAATTTCACGTAATCGTTTCTGATAATTTTCCAATTTCTTTTGAAGTTGCAGTATCAGAGCAGCTGATTTCTGGTTCTTCTTTTCAAACACTGCCTTGATACGTGCCATTTGTTGACGGTCGGCATTGGCAGCAAGTTTGAGGTATTCATTGACATTTTCTGGAATTAAGGAAAATCTTAAAATGTCATAGGCACTTGAATTGCACCTTACTCATTCATTTTCAATGTGTGTATTCAAAAAAAATTATATTCATTTTTGTATCATCAGACTTGAATAAACTTTAGCCTGTTCTATGTAATTCTTAGGCTTCTAAGCTGAGAACTTAAAATAAAACTGCAGAAATATTCAAATGTGCATCTTTTTTCATTAAGTGTTGCTTAATATGATGTTTCATTAACAATATTTACCTCAAAATACAATATCTAATTCATCATTACAGTCATGTATTGGTATTTACTCTAATTTCATGCAAATTATATATTTATATATCTTCCAACTTACAAACAACTCAATTTATGAACAGGGTCCAGGAACATAACCCGTTCCTAAGTCGGGGACCCCCTGTAATGTGCAATGTCTGTGCTAATGATTGGTAATTTTTTGGACTGATTTGTTTCCTTCTTTGTCGAATGATGTGAAGCGAGTATGATGAGAAGCGAGTCGGTTTCAAACTCTCCGGGATGTTGCCTAAATTCAGCGATTTTCCACAGGTATTCAGTGCTTGTGCCAGAGGTGTTTTGCATTTCTTTATAAAGAGAGAGTTCTAGGAGTCTAGTCCTGGGGCAGATATCATATATCTTTGATGATCCTCTTGAAATTCTGTGGTGAGGTGGTGAGATCTGCTATGTGTAACAAAGGAGGATTACTGTTTAGGTAGAAGTTGGTTGGGCTGTTATCTTAAAGGTGGTCTCTGGTTCACTGAATACTGATTCACAGTTTTTGTTTGTTTGTTTTTCTACCTCTTGGCAATCATGTTTATGTGCCCTCATCTGTTCTTAGTGGAACAATTGAGTTTGTGACCCTTGATTTACATTTTTCATATGAATAAAAGTATTTTGGGTTTTATCTTATTTCACTGATGGCTCTTTCTTCCTCTTCTTTTTCCTGTCTTTAAATGAGATTCCTATATCATGGTCTATGTTCATCTATTCGTTTAATGGGATTCCTTTTCTTTGCTGGGAGAGCTTTCTTTTGTTTAAGAAGGTCTGCAATTTGTTTCCATTACCTATATAGAGCTCATTTTTTATTCTACTCCACACATTTTGCATCTTCTTTTCACTGGTACTGTATTAGCCTACTGCTTGTATGGAGTGCTTTTCGGGTCAAGCATTTAACACACACTTTTGGCGTTTTGGTACTCATCATGGTTTCACACTATGTTACAGACATCTCACTGATTACATCTTCATGTTTCATCTGTTTACTTTTAAAACTGAAATTGCTAAATCTACTTCAATGGTGATCTGTGTTTTGCCTGGGTGGTTTAGCATCCATACTTGCTTTTACTTAATTTGGATGTGATGACAGTACAGTGCAACTGAGACAGATGTCAGAAAGTAGGTCTACAATATCTGTAAAAAGTAGATCTAGTGTGTTATTTCTTCTGAGTGGTTCTGTTATATGCTGCTGAGGGAGAACTTTCACACAGTCTACATAGTTCTCTTTTTTGCACATTCTTATTCAAGCTGTTTTCAGGTTTCAGCTACATTGTTGCTTTTTATCTGGTTCCATCTCAGGCAAGGTAGGTTAATAATGTTTGGGATTGGGTATCCAAGGAGATTAAGGCATGTTTCTATGTTTCTTAATTGTTCTGTAAATTCTTGTGGTTTTGCATCAAGTTGCTTATGGATTAGTGGAAAGATTGGGTTTTTGTTTTCAACCTCAACAACAAGCACTGGTAGAGTCAAACACCACCTGGGATTTTAAACAGATGAGAAGTTTTAAATCATCATGTGACAATGGAAGCAGTCCTATAAGGGTCACTGAAGATGATGGGAGCGGATTAAAGGTTAAAGATATGGTTAGTTAATCACTAAACAAAGAAACAATTCTTTCTTACTGCATGAGCTTCAAAAGTGGAAGACTGTACCTTAAGAGGAATCTCTTTGTCTTGCAATCTAAATAACATTTTTGCAACTCCTTGTCTTGTACTTACCATCTCGTGCTTTTTGTTCCTCCTTAATGAGGTCTTTAGTTTTCTGTATCTTGGCCTGTAGGTGCTCCAAGACTTCTCGTGTCCGTTGGATATGTGGAGTAAGCTCCTCTCCATCATCCACGGTCCCAGCATCTCCACTAACCCGTAAAGTCTCCACCAATTCACCAGACCCATTGGACACCCCTGATGACGGCACAGTTTCCTGCAATATAAAACATAAACTATATACCTATACCACTTTACACGGACCTGAAAAGTTCTGTCAGAGGGATAAAAAAACTAGGTAATAACAGGCTTCCTGAAGCCAGAGTAGATATCACTGTCCATACCCTGACAAGCAGTTCCCTCTCATTGTGCTCGTCATTATATATTTGAAAAACATCTAAAAAATGTGAATACATCTTTCTGTTCATTACAGCATTAACTGTTTGCAATTATCATAACAAATGAAAATATTCCGTAAAACTGAAGTAGCTCATCTTTCAATGAGTTATCATTTATTACGACTATAAAATAATCTTAAAATTCTTTCAGTAAGTTATCATTCATCAATAATGGAAAATGAACTTAAAATTCTTTATATGGTTCAACAGTATACTTGTTAACAAAGGGTGAACCCATAAAAGGATAGTAAGGCAAGTGATGGGACAGTATGTAGGGTAAGAATCCGGTCAGGAACAGGGAAGCAGATACTGGTACCAGAATAGAAACTCTAGATCTAGTTTGGTGCCATTTACCTTATACACAACTACAGTCCAGGCCAGAAATCCTATCCAACCCGTGTCTATATCCTACACAAAATATATCTACACATCGTATATCATATAAAATAATATATAATATACCTATATATCATTGTATACCAGATATAAATGGAGTAATCTGAATTATCAAAAAGAAAAAGTAAGTGGATACCTACCACCAACAGTACCTAAAATGTACTATACTGTAAACCTGGCCTGCACTGCCCCCAAGGGAGACAGAGTATTCTGCCGCATCACATAAACAGTCACATAAATAGTGTCAAGGCTGTATTTGGGGAAATTAATACAACCTCGATATTTTCTGTTAGATCCATAACATTGGGAAAGTGACAAAGTGCACTATCAACCAAAAGGAGGATCTTAGTCAGGGGCTTTCCCCTAACCCAGTATTCTTTTAATTCTTTATATAAATGATGATGGGTAAACCAACCATGATATATACTGCTTGTCATCCAGGCCTAATGATTAGATTGCTAAATAACTGATAAGTGATCATTTGCATAGCCCTTCAATGCTCTTGACGTTTTTGAATGATAAATACGTACAGGCTTCACTGTGATGTCCCTCTAAGCATTCCATCCAAGCAACAGTGTTAATCTGTCCTCAACAGGCTTGAAACCAGACGGTTTTTCTCCTCCGCCATATAGGTTCGGATAGGCATTCTCTTCCAATACATCTCATCAACATTTTGGGCTATATCCACCTTCCTCAGTGACACTGGCCAAGACTGACTGTGTGTGTGTGTGTGTGTGTATGTGAGTGTGAGATTATTGTTTTTGTGGTACGGGGAAAGTTTTACACCCGTGTTGTCTCCTTTTAACCTTATATTTATGTATGATTTCTATTTGTGTATAATGGGGCAAGAGTGTTACACTTATACTGCCCCATGTGTGTGTGTGTGTAATTACTAATTTGTACGGAATGAGCAGGGAATTCTACATGTGTGGGGCCCCATCTCTTGGATTTCTAGACCATCAAATGCAGCTCTTGGATTTCCAGACCATCAATAAGACTTTTAGTTTTAAACCTTTGTAAACTGCTGGCTTTCACAGTTTTCTTGTTTAGTCTACTCTAGCCATCCACTGTCTTCACACTAAAACTATTTTTTTTTGCATCCTTTTTAGTCATCTCCTTACCCAACTTCTTGTCATTGCCTCTTATTACCCTGGTACTGCATCTCATGAAGAACTGTTCCCTGTTGATGTCCAACTTTAAAGCTGTAATCAGATCAACCCTATATCTTCTCTTCTACAGGGTGGACAAGTTATATCTTAGCCTCTCACTGTTGCTCAGCTCTCTTTGGTCAGGTACCGATCTAAGAAAACTTGATATATGACCATCCATTGATCGTTTCTGCCGAGTTTTGGTTCATGAGAATAAAATATGAAAAGTTTACATACTGACGATAAACGATGAATAAAGAAAAAGTAATTGAAACAGCTCACCAAGTGAGGGACAGTAGGTTAAGCTGAAGGAGTGGGCAATTACTGGATCAGAACATTGAGTACAGAGGTTAGTTCAAAATCCAATGGATGAAGGTGAGGTACCAACACAGATATACTCACAGCATCGCATTCCTCATTGGAGGAATGAGCTGCAGCGTCTTCATGATAGGTGGTAGTGCTGGACTGGCGGGTTGTACCACCAGCGGTCCTGGCCTGCCCTAGCACCCCACTAAGGGCGCTGCCTCCCGGCGTGGTGCTGTTGCAGCTGGTGTTGGGAATGGCATTCGTCTCGCTGCCACCACCTCCTGGCGTTGCTCCGGCAGGGGTGGACTTTCGCACAGCCAGAGGGGAACGACGCCTCCCGCCGCCATGACCACTACCTCCCACCTCGCTTGAACTGCACTTTTTCCTGCCAAAGAAAACATATCTGTTACTTGCGAACTGTAGATTCAACACACACCTGTTACGAACCGTAATTCAACAAACCTGTTACAAACTATTATTGAACACACTTTACTTACGAACTGTAGATTCAACACAGCTTTTACTACGAACAGTAACGTAACGTTACTTACGAACTCTAGATTCAATACTATTGTCACTTATGAACTGCACATTCAATTATCTATTACCTCACTACGTACGTAGAATCAGCTCTGGTGGACGATTAACGTTTTCTGCAATTTCTATCACATGATTCTGAAAAATCACTCCAATGTTTATGTCATCATCTATGACAAGTAAGTCATTGTGCCTTGAAGTAAAAAAAAATCCCCAAAATCTAATCAATGCAATCAAGTGATCGCATTCATCGGGGGATGGCTGTTGTCTTAAGCAGCGAAAGGGGAGCAGTTTGGACGGACACAACCTTTATCAACACAGTGGCTCCTGCCCGCTCGAGACCATGGCTACAAGACCTTCCTCCACCATCAAGGGTGGACCGGTTCTACCGTAGGAAAATACACTAATCAAGCACATTTGGGGAATCTTTCTTGCACCCTGAAAAAAATGTGCTTGTGGGGGTCCGGGAGGGCGAGGTCGTTAATTAGCACTAATTGATTCTTTCCAAGTTTTAACCATCAGGAACAGCAGGCTGGCTGCTCCAGCAGTGGGGAGGCCGGGGCACCACGCTGCTAGGATGTAGATAACCAAACGGAAATCTGTGAGTCAGACACGTACTAGCATGAGAGACTTTACGCAATTGTAATCATTATAATCACTGAGTTTCACGATATGGAGATATAATAACGATGAAGAAAATGGAGAATACCCCGTGGGTACTGATCGCGCATGTATTAGTCCAAATGATACATACTGTCGGTCTCCTCTGGGGTTGCGTCTCTATGGGTGGGTGGCAAGAGGGAATTCCAAGCTGGACATCACCATAGCTCTTGAGGTAAAGTACACACCGAAAGGTGTCCGTGACGGTACGATCCTCCAGCACGATGGTATGATCCAAAATAGCACGACGGTATACGAAACCACGAGTATGATGATGTCCTTTACTCATACCTAACCATTTATAGGTCGGGTCAAAGGCCAAGGATTGTATCTTCGTGATTAAGAGGTCAACATACGTATTTAAAACAGACATGGAGTAGAATGGTTCCAAATTCACATCCTAGCACATTCTCCAACATCAATTACTCTCTCTCTCTACATGAAAAGGTAAAATCTGGATAAACAAATAATAATAAGAACTGAACCAAGAACAATACACTTGCTTAGTCTGTGAACACATGTCACTTCAGGTAAACAGAGACATACTTACGAAGGTGCGCAAGGTCCAGCACCCACCTCGGCTACCGTCCACGGCCTTACTTTTTAACTTCCACAAACATATTTTCCACATTTCGTCCAGTTTATCACAGTGTCTCATAATTTCTCAGAAAACCATGATAAAGACATGTGATTACTGCGGTCGGGTTCCAGAGAATGTATGGATACATGGGTTGGTGTTATAAGAATCGTGCTACGGAACACAGCCACTGCTGGAGACTTGTTAGACTGTGGTAGGTGGAGACCAGCCAATACCTGGGGCAGCCACCGTAGGGGCGCCCCGTCTGCAGCGTCAGGGGTGATGGTCGTATCACATGGGGTCCCGCCCGCTGGCCCGATCTGGGTCATGGCAGGGGGAGGTGAGGCAAAGGTCGGGACAGAGGCATACCCTGGGCGGTGGTGGGGCTTACCGGGTGTGGGTGGAGGTGGTGGAGCTCACCGTGGCTGGTGGTGGAGGCGGTGGGGCTCACCATGAGTGGTGGTGGTGGACCTCACCGTGGGTGGTGGCGGAGGTGGTGGGGCTCATCATGGGTGTGGGTGAAGGTGCTGGGGCTCACCGTGGGTGGTGGTGGTGGAGGTGGTGGAGCTCACCAAGGGTGGAGTAGGGGGTGGTGGGGCTCACCGTGACTGGTGGTGGTGGTGGTGATCGTCGTGGTGGTGGTGGAGGTGGTGTCGGCCGCCGTTGGTGACAGTCTCAAGGAAGTCAGCGAGGGAGAAGACAGCGAGGCGGGTGACTGGCGAGATCCCTGGGCCGGCCTCGTCCTCGCCGCTGATGAAGATCTCGGGGATGGAGGATGTGGAGGGCGTGCGCACCATGACGGGCGTGGTGGGGCGGGTGTGTGCGTGGCCATGGTGGTGGCCATGGCCCGAGGGGGACCCGCTACGGTAACCGGGGGTCAGGCTGGCCAGCGATGGCGGTCCGTCATCCCGCTTGTTCAGGCCACAGTCGCTCTTGGACCGCCGGTGGTGGACCCCGCCCGGGCCAACCACTTCCGGCAGGCCGCCCACACTCAACATGGCGGCCGGAGCCGTACCGTCCTCCAGCGGGCGTGGGCGTGCCAGCTCAAGGGGCGTGGGCGTGGGCGGCTGAGCACTCCAGCAGCCGCCGCCGCTACACCCATCACACAGGCGACAGCCCACTACCTTCACTATACACTCGCGGTCTTCTCATCCTGGCGGGTCACTGCACAGGGCGTGTTCGAACGACTCCCACCGAGTCCTGAGGCTAACACTTTACAGCTGCGGCCGCCTGGCTTGGCCACGCTTTGACGACGAAAGTAGAGTTCGGGGGAAGCAGAGTTCACTTACAGAAAAAT
>JAUTYZ010118432.1:0-11375 GCA_032273725.1 Panulirus interruptus
TAAACTGGATGGTCTTGTGTTGCCAGGTCAGAAAGTTTGCCAGCCACGAGACAAGACACCCCTGTAGTCCCAGGTTGATGGCTTTCTTTATGATAATGTTCTGGTTTACTAAGGTAAAACCTTAGTGAAGTCTATGAAGGTGAGTGCCATCAAGGTCTTGCACTTCCCCAAGTTGTGGTAAATGAAGTCTAGGAGGCTCACAAAACAGTGAGAGGTGGACGAAGACTTCATGTTTCCAAACTGCTGAGGGTCTACTGATTCAGCAAAGTCTACTGATTCAGCAAAGTCAGCATAGGCCCAGTCAAACACAAAACTTTCAGAAATTAAACTGGGGAATGGAGTAATTGCAACAGGGCATAAGCTATAAAGTAACTCTGGTTTGGTGGATATAGGTAGTGGAGTGACATATGCTGTCTTCCAAGCTGTGGGGCATTTAGATAGTTTGAATGAAGCATTAATATTGGCAGTTATCAGTGAAGCTAAATTATGGGAATATTCCTTCTGTAGTTTCACTGGAAGATCTATGGGTGTGGTTGAGCATTTGGTTTTCAGGTGCTGAACACACTTGATATTCCTCTACTGTGTTTGGGGGAGATGGGGTTGGTAGGTATGCTGGAAAGGAGCTGATGTCAAGTTGTGGTGATTGCTGTAAAGTATTGCCAAAGTGGTTGATAATTTGGTGTGCAGCCTCCTCATTGCTAGGTAGGTCTACATAAGGGAAGAGGGAGAGCCTTTGCTTCTCACAGCCAATTAGTTCTCTTATTCTATCATAACTCTGACCAGTGCTGGCCTACTTTAAATGCTGCATCTTGTTTGGGTAATAGGCTTTCTTTGCGGCTCGTACTTCGCATTTCACTTTGTTGCAAAGTTCCTTGTCGAGGGCAATGTTGCAAAACTTGAATGTTCAATTTTGCTGATGCATACGCTGCTTAATGTGGTGGATGGTCTAGGGAACGTCAGCCAGGTGCAGTGTTACCATCTTCTGGGGAAAGGAGTGCTGGTAGACCTGGTTGCAGGTTTCATGATACTTATTCCACATGATATCAACATCATCCTCACTAGTCACCTCAGTCCAGTGATGATGAGTTATTCACCAACGGGAAACTTCTTATCGTAGAGTCAGTAATTGGCCAATAAGTTTTGGTGTCTGCCTGCTTGTGATGGGAGATGGTGGGAGCAGGGGACCACAACAATAATGAATGAGTACTGCGTCCAAGAGTGGGGGAGAGGCTTGGGTGGTAGGTAGCAGTGAGCCGTATCAGTAATAATCAAGTAAAGAGTGTTTTGACCATGCATGGGAAAGTGAACAATCTAAGATAGATGTGGTTGCTCTTGGAGGATGGTGGTGTCTATCTCACAAGCTCAGAACAAGGGTACCTTGTCCTAAATGCATCATATGTGTAGTTAAGGTATTCTAAAAGTGCCTCCCTAGTGGGGGAGTGTGGTGGGTGGTAGACCACACACTAATTGCTGGTGCCAGTTTGGCGTGAGCGTAATGTGGGCGAAACCTTAACCCATAACACTTCCAGACCTTTAGGCACATTAACTGTCAGGTGGGCTGGATGTAAGTCTTTGTGACAAAAGAGTGCCACACCTCCCCAACACTTTGATGTCTGAAGGTGGTAGAAGAGAATGTAGTCACTTAAGGTACTAACCGCGAGAATAATCTGCCAGGCCTCTGTTACTGCAATGATCTGGCTGTGAACTGACCTGGTGGTGATGGCTAATTCCTCCATTTTGTTGGGCAGGGAGGTGATTCGATAGCAACAGGGTCGGCAGGTTATACCACTTCCTTGGAAATACAAAATTTTTCAAGGGTTTAATGTCAGCTGGTGTGTCATCTTTTCTTGGTAATGTTTTAATTGCTTTCCCATGCTTGTGCTTGTGCTTTCCTCTGCCATGAAATATATTTAGCGATTTGAACTTTTCACAAGCACTGGTGTCGGTATAACCATTGTCCTTCTTCAGACGATACAGCTGCGTGCTGATGTATGTCAACGTCATGGTGGTGCTTACGTTACGCAACTGCAGCCCTGACTCTGTGACCATACACAGCATGGGAAACATTATCAATGAGTCACTATCACTGTTCAGTGTAAAGTTATCTATATCTTTCACTATAATATTCACTGGAATTTGACAATCTTGTATCTTGTATGAAGACAGAGGTCCAATCCAATTAAGGATGCAATTGGATGTAATCCAATTAAGGATGTAACTGGATGTAATCCCATTAAGGATGTTATTACCTATTGTACATAGTTACCTATTTGTACTGCACACAGAGGGTGTTTTACACCCATGGGGCCCCATCTCATGAATACTCTCTGCTGTCATACAACCTCATGAATTCATATATGCTATCTGCATTAACCATGTCCTCAATCACTCACTTCCAAGCATCCAGCACTCTTATACTACAAAAGTATTTCTTTACATCCTCATTTCAAGTCTCTTACTTAATTTCAGGTTACGTCCTCTGGTTTCTCTATCTCTACACCTCTCAAAGTGCTGTCCACTGTTAATTTTATCAATCTCATTTAAAAACTTAAAGGTTGTGGTTAGGTCACCCCTCACTCTTCTCTCTTTCAAGGTGGGTAAATCTAAAGCCTCCAGCCTTTCCCTGTAGCTTAGCTCTCTAAATTCTGGTACCATCTTTGTTGCTCCCCTCTGGACCTTCTCTAAGAGTTCTTTGTGCTTCTTAAGGTGTGGTGACCAAACCTAAGAAGCATATTCTAGTTTTGGCCTTATGTAGGATATGACTAGCTTGATAAATATTTCTTTATCCATATACTTGAAAGCTATTCAGATATTTGCCTGGAGACAGTTTGTCTCCTTAGCTATTCTCCTAATATAGGACTCTGGCAACAGGTTGGGGATGATGTCCATTCCTTAGTCACTCTCATGCACAGAATCTTGAAGTTTACTTCCAGCTAGGTAATAATCATACTGAGGCCATCGTTAGCTTTATCCCATCTTCTTTACTTTACATTTGCTAGGGTTGAATTTCAACAATCACATTTCAGACCAACATTGGAGTCTGTTTAGGTCCCCTTGTAAGCTGATGCAATCTTCTTCACTTTTCACTTCCCTCATGACTTTTAAATCATCTGAAAACATATTCAGGTAGGATTCTATACCTCTGGTGAAGTAATTAATAGTAGTGGTAGTTTTCCTTTGAAATACAAACAAACACTTGAGTTGTGCCAGGATTTTTAGTTGTATGGACAATTTTGGAGCCTCGCTGCCTCTGGAAACACTGCACTGGAGTTGCCTTCTGCCAGTGGCCTGTCAAGGGTGAGGCACAAAAGGCTAAGAAGTGGCACTGGCATCTATCAGTTACACCGAGAAGTAAAAGAGACATGCGATTAAGGGTGATGGCGCTGAATGTGAATGGGATGACTGGTGAGAGTAAAAGGGGGGAGCTTGTGGAGAATTTTAAAAGATATAGCTTGGATGTGCTGAGGATTGGGAAAACCCATATCCTTGGGCAGGGTGTATGGAGAGAAAATGGAAATGATAAATGTAAGTTATGGGAGGGCATGGAAGGAAGAGTGGTATGGACGGGAATGAAATAAAATTATCAAGGAAGAGGGAAAGAAGGATGTGCAATTCTGCTATCATGGAGAGTGTGGGAGGGTGTTACAGAGCATGGATGGGATGGATCAAGAATAGTGTGTGTGAAAGGAAAGATTGGAATTGTGAAGTATGCATGGATATGTGTATATGTGCTTGTGAATATGAAGACTGTACGAGGTAAGGATGAAATGAAGCTTTTCTGGGGAAATTTGAATGACTGTATAAATGGTTTTGAGAATGAGAGAAACATGGTTGTAATAAGTGATAAAAAAAAGAATGCAAAAGTGGGATGTGATGAAATTGGCGAGATATTTGGTAAATGGGGAGTGCCTGGAGTAAATGAGAATGGAAGTTACCTTGTGGATGTCTGTGCTCAGAGGGGTTTATTCCTTGCAAAAACCATTTTCCAGTACAAGATGATCCAAGGGTGTACATGGATGAGAGATGATGGAAGAGAAGATCAAAAGGCTTTGATTGACTATTTGGCAGTGGATGAAAGATTGAGAAAGGCCATACTAGATGCTAGAGTTGTTAGAGGATTCTTTAGAGACTGACCATTTCATGGTTCTTGTGGGTATGAGGATGAGGGAGAAGTGGAGGTATGGTGTAAGGAAGAATGGAGAGGTGAAAGTCTTGGCAAGCAAAGAGATGAATCAGAAAAAATGCAGGGAGGAGTATAAAAGGAGGGTAACTGAAAGTTTAAATGGAGTGAATGCAGGTGTTTGAAATATTTAGAGAAATACTATTAAAGGTTGTAGAATTAGTGGTTGGATACAAGGTCGTGAGATATAGGAACATAAAGGGCAATGCATGGTGGATGGAAGAAATTAGAAATGCAGTGGAAGAGAGAAAAGGGCATATGGTAGATTGCTCGAAAGGAATATACCAGTGGAAGCTCAGCAAAGGAGGAGGGAAGAACATAAAATGTGTAAGTGGAATGTTAAGAAGCTAATAGAGGAAGACAAAGAAAGAGCAGATGAATATGTAGAAGGAGAAGTGTAACTGTTAAACAGTGCAAGGGTAAACCACTTCAGTGTCAAGATTGTCTTTTGAAAGGCTATGAAATGAATATGATTACTGGAAAGAAAATACATAGGATAAAGATTCATGAGCATTAAATTTTGATAGTGGTCATTCAATGAATTTTATAAGTCAGTCAGTGTGGACAAAATTGTATGTGCTAGTAGTATGTAAATATTGATTTTCAAGGCTTTGAACAGGAAACTTAGAAGTCACTTCATGATCCCTTGAGGTGGCAAATTATGGGTTTAAGCATTTGTAGGGAACTTTATGCCATTAAAATTTTAAATTGAAATAAAGTTATGATGTCCCTTTGGTGTATGCAAGCCAAAAGGTTTTGAAGCTCAGAACACAAATCTTGGGACAAATCCTAAACCTCTTAACCATAGGCAGAAACATTTTGTGGAACTAGAAAACATTCATAATACCTTGCTTCAATTATTTAGCATTGTTTTAAGAACCCTAATGATGCAACTTTTAACTTGCTTTATTTTATGTCATTTTAATTTTTTTGTGAATGCACTTTTTGTGGCATGTTGTAATGTATGATAAATTTATCTTTTAATCATGAGAAATTCCATAATATAACTGCATAAGATTATATTATATACCTTTGTTATTACCTAACTTTTATCAGCAGAGCATGAAAATTATTATTTACAATAATTTATTCTTTTTTTACACTTCAGCTTTATTTTAAATTCAGCTGTCGCATGATTTTTATGCATTTTCAACATGTTTGATACCAGAGTAATTGCATGAATTGTTTTGCTGACAGTGCCCAGAGCTACCAAAATGAGTAATATTTCATAAGAAGAATAAGCAAATATACAGAATTATGTTGTCACAGTTATAATTTTTTTTTTTTTTTGCTCTTTTGCCACCAAACAGGCTCTATTTGTAAGTGATCCTGGTGTTGTTAGAGATTTTGACTTACCCTAAATGGCTAGTATATCTATAGTATATTTAGTATGAATGATAGTCTTTTGAAAAGAAAAAAAATATTTGATTTGCACTGTCGTTTACTAAGTATTGTAGCAGACACATCAATTAGAGGCCAGTAAGATAGTGCAAAGGGCGAGATGGCTAAGTGACCCCTTTTTTTCACATTATGGGGAATTACACATTGATTCAACTGTATATCCAGAATCAAAGCATAAAACACAAGACACTTCTTCTAATTGCCTTATCAGGAATTAAACATGTCTGCTGTGTGTAAGGTTGCAGTGCTGAACATTACAATAAAGATTTTCTCTTGTGATTCTTATTGAGATGTATTTGCAGCTTTCAACACTACTTTGTCTTGAGCTGTCAAATTTCTAAGAGGCTGCTAGCTTACCTAAAGAGTAAAGTTGTTAATGATAATAATATTTTACTAGAATGCAGGAACATATTTTGAATCTATTGATGTCCAAATTATGGTTATAATGTGTGCACAAGATTTTAACATCAGTAAGATATATAATGTTAGGAAGAGATGTACGCTTCTGATTGCATTAAATATGTAGAGTATATGGTAATCAATTACAGTTATTATCTGTCACTAAGTACCATAAAGAAATATATGAAGAACAATCATCTTCATTTGCTTGGTATCCACATTGTCTTCCTCACAGTAACTGTATAGAAAAAAATGGGCTTTTCAGTTTAATTGAATTTTGAGAGTTTCAACCAATGACACCAAAAAACAGCCATTATTCAGTCTTGCATGGTAGCTCTGGATTTGAAAGTATGCCAGTTTGTAGTTGCATGCTGAATGTTTCTTGTTTTCCCCCATTTTCAGCAAACACCACTGTGGACCCTCACCTGTAGCTGACCATGTAGCATCAGGTGGGTTGACCTAGGCCATAATGCTCACCTGAGGCTGGGCCCAAAGCTAATGCTTGAGTATGTGTCTTTTCTTGCATTCTTTTTATAATTTCATATAATTGTTATATTAATCTAAGAAAGTATAATGGACAGAGATTGTTTCAGTGTCTTCTTACAGAACATAAAATTAAGGCAAAATATTCTTGCAGTGTTTAGAATTGTATCTGTAACCACATTAAATGAACTTATACTTACAATACATCAGTAACCCTCACCACTCAGAGACAGAATAGAATCAAGTACATTTTGTATTTTAAAGCCCTGATTTTTGTTTCCCCCATGCTTCTCAAAAAGAAAAAGAAATAGATAAATAAAGCACATAATTGCATCGCATAGATGAGTTTGGTAAAGTTGATGTTATCCCATCTCTTGGATAAAGTATTACGTTTGAAATAGATAAATATGGTAAGTCATCTTGTCTTAGATTACAGCTGTCTGCTTTGATTGTGTTGTATTTGTTGGGAAAAATTTTTTCCTGCCTTGTTTTTCTTTACAAGCATTTCCGTATAGTAAGTGAATATCATCATAATCATCATCATGCATTCTTTCCTCTCACACTCAAGAGAAGGTTGGTTCATTTGGAAAATCTCCCAAACATTTCAATTTCTGACTATCTCTCACTAGATATTGAAGACCCTGCTGCAAGACACCAAACATTTACAAAAGAAATTTTTTTTTTCATGTGACCATTACAAGAGTGAAGAAGTTAACAATGCTTGCACCAAGGTACAGAAATGTATGG
Source organism: Panulirus interruptus (assembly GCA_032273725.1). Taxonomy (NCBI): domain Eukaryota; kingdom Metazoa; phylum Arthropoda; class Malacostraca; order Decapoda; family Palinuridae; genus Panulirus; species Panulirus interruptus. The sequence goes on from JAUTYZ010118432.1 coordinate 7,211, forward strand.
TGAAAATGATGGTTGGCTTAGCATGTAAACATAGGGTAAAGTAAGGGAGGATAGCAGAAAAATATAAGGAAAAGTACAAATAAGGGCATAGAAAACTCAAAAGGAATAGTGTAGGGTTTGAAATGGATGACATACAACCAGCTGCTACTGAAGTAAGAATGTGGCTAAATAAAAGAATCATTGGTTGGTTCAAGGGCAGTCACTTTTCATGGTAGTATATCGATGAATGGTCAAGGCCAGTTGGTTTGCTACATTTCATTATTGATGTATGGTGAAGGTGAGTTTGAAAGTTTGTAGTATTTTTAGAAAAAAGGAAATTTCATGCATGAAAGAAATAGCGAAAGTGAGTGAGTTTGGAAAAGAGACCTGTGTGCAGAGATACAAAGATTTAGACTGAAGTGGCACAGAGTGAGAGTAAATGAAAAATGGTGAGTGACAGAGGAGTGGACTGTATTTTTGGAAGTGGTGCTTACATGCGCAGGTGAATTGTGTAGCATTTAGAAGGTGGGATATGGACATATGAGAGGGGCTTTTTGAGTGGTAGGATAAGGAAGTTAATTTGTTGTGAAAGAGAATAGAGAAGTGTAATGATAGTATCCTCAGGGAAGGACTAGGGGGAGCACAAGAGAAAGCAGCAATTGATGGAGGGAAAGGTTCAAAAGCTGAAAAAAAGGGGAAATGCGAGATGGGGTGAGAGTATCATTGAACTTCAGGGAGAATAAGAAAATGTTTTGGAAAGAGGTAAATATTGTAAGAATAAGAAAAAATGGAGCAAAAGTGAAGAAGCAATTGGGGAAGTCATAATAGGTAAAGGAGAGGTGAAAAGGAAATGGAGTTAATATTTTGAAGTATGTTGAAAGTGTTACCAGGGTGGTAGATGTGGTGTGTTTAGGAAAAGATGATATATGGAGTGAAAGAGTCCTGGTGAATGGTATTGTTGAAAAATAGGAGGTAGTGTGAAAGCCCTGCATAAAATGAAGTGTGGCAAAGTAGCTGGAGTTGATGGGATTGCATTGAAAGTCTCAAAAAAGTGAGCAGCAGTATTGTTGATTGGTTAGTCAGGCTGTTCATTACTGGTATGGCCTAAGATGAGGTCTTGAGGACCGGTAGAAACCATACATATAGCCCTTGAATAAAGTCGCAGGGGACAGAAGTGAATGTTTGAATTACAGAGGTGGTGTATGTCTTCTGAGTATACCTGGCAAGGTGTATGGGAGTATGTTGAGAGAATGGTAGCATGAAAAGAAAAAAAAGAATCTGAGTGGGGAGGAGCAGTGTGGCTTCAGGAGAATAGAGGAGATGAGTTTGCATAATTATTGTACCTGCCTAATTCTTTAGCTTTCATTTAGAGTGTACAGAGCTGTCTATGTATCTCAGTTTTCTCCCTCAGCATCTCTCTTGTCTTTGTTATTCTTCACTTATGTTAGATTTTTTTTCCTCCTCTCCATCATGCTCCTTGGGCCTGAAAAACTTTCTATGATCTCCCAGTCTCCATTTAAGGAAAGGGATAGGTGGAGACTTTTACCTTGGCCACCTCATTGATGGGAGTTCCTGGAGGGAACGGGCATCAGAGATATAGATAGATATTGTGGAAGCTAGTATTTAATACAATGGAAATAGGTTGAAGATGTAAATGACCTTAGAGGTTTTTGATCCTTTCCATGTATATGAGAACGGAGTTAATGATGATAGATAGATTGTTAAATGGATTTCAGAGGGTTAACTTTGGGCCAAATTTTTCCTTTAGAACTTCAGGTAATTCTGTGATTACTACTGCAGCAATAAATCTCTTATTTATATAGGAATTGCAAACTACTTATCCAGTAGCATAGTTGATCACAGCTTTGATAGCCGTGGATTGGCAGTAGCAGGAGATTTGTACTGTAAGAGACTAATTAAACTCTGCTACACTTCACTCTGAGTAAGAATTGGTTATTTAGAAACAAGTTTCTGCAGCTGCTGGTTGCATTGCTGTGAATAGCAGATTAGCATAAGGATACCACACAGAGATTAGAAAACAACACAAAGAGGTGTGTACATAGTATTTTTTTTGTAGGGAATCTCTCAGACCATTTATGGAAAAGCATATTGGTACTTTGGGGATTATGTCACATACTTCATTTGTAATTAAAGAGATATCTTCTTTGCATTCTGCCTGATATTGATATTACCTTTCAGTGATAAGTAATTACTGATAAATCACATTTTTAGTTACAAATATAGCAAAGTAAGTAATACACATGAATTATACATTTTTTTTATTTAGGATGAAAAGAAATAATATATATTTTACTTGTCCCTTTAACAGTACGAGCTCTAACCATGTTGACCAAACAACCCAGTTCTTCCGATGATGACCTCTCACCAATGCAGCCACTTCCTCTTGTGCAGCAGCGGGAAAACTACCTCGTCTAGAGAACCAGGAACATGACCATGTTTAGGATTCCTTTCAAATGCCTTTACCTTGGTTTCCTGGAAAATAACCTAGTCTAGTATCTTATTTTTAAAGGGCACAGAAGAAATGGTGGCAAAACCAAAGGAAGAATAAGAACAAATCAAACGCACTTGACGTATATGATGACGACCATTGAGAGGGTCATTTCTGGAGTCCTTTGACCTCAAAAGACGTACTTTGGGGTATACTTAACCAGGGTCTCACTTGCGTAACATGGGCAATGATCTGCTTCTCTTTGGTATCACTTTACTGTGGGGGGGGGGGGGGGTTTACCGCCCTTCTGTGACCTGCTGCTGAATACCGAGGCTCAGAGGCTGCAGGAGGACGGAGTTCAGGGGATAAACGTAGAAGGGAAGGAAGCGGGAAAGGCATCTGAAGGAGGAGGAAGAGGGACCTATTTAAGGTCCTCGCCTTAAAGCTGTAGTGGCAAGTGCTGAGGGAGAGGCGACCCAGAAGGGTTCAGAGTTTAGGGAATGTTGAGGGGGAGCCCTTAAGGGAGACAAAAAAGCTTAAGGGATACGATGTGAGGGACGTGTTGTAGAGGTAAGGACTGAGGGAGGAGTTGCCGAAGGAGAACGCGCTGAAGGGACAGAAAGTGAGGGAAAGTTTTTCAAACAACCCCTGTTGACGGGGTTGGTGTTGAGAGAGAATTCGCAGTAGAGATAAGAACAGGAGAGATACGGAAGCAAAAGAACAGAAGAGGAGATACTAAGACAGGAGACGCTGATGGGGTAAGTGTTGAGGAAGCAGTTGTTTGTAGAGGCTGAAGCAAGACTTTGAAGAAGCAGATTTCTGGATGACTTGGAGAAGACACCGCAAGGCGTAGAAACAAGCGTTGAAGTGGTTAACGTTGATGAAAAATTGTGACACTTTTTGTGGTTCAGAGATTCGTCAACATACTATACAAGTACACGAATATACGCCATTCATTCCAACGAGATGTCCACCTGGAAAGCAAATGGTTGCAACCAAACAGTATATATACTGAAGTTATGAGATCACGTTGTTTTCTTAACTTTGCTCATTTCATGATGATATTCTCCTTCTCCTCATCAGCAAGGCTGAAGACAGTGCACCTACACCTCAGGCCTAATTCAACTTGAATAATGACAAGGAGCCAAAGCTGAAAGCCAAGATTTAATCACAGTCAGCGTCTTACATATGCATATCCTAGGAACAAGACCGACTCAAAGGAGTATAATTTATTAGGGGAGGGACGGAAGTGACATTAATCATGAATTAATCATTTCTTTATAATAAATGGGCTTATCCACCAACACTGGCCAGAGACTCGGAACTTTGGAAACTGTAAGACAATCAATGATCATTCTTTCTTCCAAAGACTACGGTATAAAGAGCTGAGGATATATAACTTCGGAATCTAGAACATATCTTTACACCCAAGTTATTCCTCTCTCTCTCCAGCGCCAGTGGTGAGTTTAATGAAAATCCAAATCACTAGACGATAAAGCTAACTCTCAAGTGTACCTCTAGGACAGGAAATGTGTTTACAATGTCTTTTTATTCCCCCTCCCCTGTGTTCCCCCTCAACGAGATCTTATCAACTAAAAGGTATTCAGAGCGGGTCTCCCGTTCCCCCAAGCCGCTATATGCCTCGTCGCCCCCGGCCCCTAGAGGAGAGCCGAGAGAAAAAGACCGATAAACGTAAGTCGAATTTCAGAAGGCAAATCTCCCGGCGAAGCGTGACGC
>JAUTYZ010118652.1:0-11372 GCA_032273725.1 Panulirus interruptus
CTAGGGACTAGCCTGCTCAAAGTTTACATGTTAGGGATAGGTTGGTCAAGTCTTCCATGTTAGGAACTAGGTTGGTCAAGACTTTCATGTTAGTTGACTAGGCTGGTCAAGGCGGAATTCCACGTCAGGGACTAGGCTGATCAAGGTTTCATTGTTAGGTACCGAGTAAGTCAAGTCTTTCTTGTTAGGGACTAGGTTTGTCAAGTCTTCTATGTTAGGCATTAGGTTGGTCAAGGCATCCATGTTAGGTACTAGGTTGGTCAAGGCTTCTATGTTAGGTACTTGGTTGGTCAAGGATTTCATGTTAGTTGAGTAGTTTGATCAAGGATTCCATGATATGTACTAGAATGGTGAAGGCTTCCACGTTAGAAATTAGGTTTGTCAAAACTTTCATGTTAGGCACTAGGTTGGTAAAGGCTTCCAAGCTAGGCACTAGGTTGGTCAAGGCTTTCATGTTAGCTAACTACTCTGGTCAAAGCTTCCATATCAAGACTAGGCTGGTCAAGGTTCTCATGTTAGGTATTAGGTTGGTCAAGGCTTTTATGTAAGGAACTAGGTTGGTCAAGGCTTTCTTGATAGTTGACTAGGCTGGTCAAGGCGGAATTCCACGTCAGGGACTAGGCTGATCAAGGTTTCCTTGTTAGGTACCGAGTAAGTCTAGGCTTTCATGTTAGGTAGTAGGTTTTTCAAGGCTTCTATGCTAGGTATTAGGTTGGTCAAGGCTTTCATGCTAGGTACTAGGTTAGTCAAGTCTTCCAGGTTAGGTACTATGTTGGTCAACGCTTTCATGTTCCTTAACTAGACTGGTCAAGGCTTCCATGATAGTTTTTAGGTTGTTCAAGACTTTCATGTTAGGCACTAGGTTGGTCAAGGCTTCCATGTTATGTACTATAATTGTCAAAGATTTTATGGAAGATTTTATGATTGTCAAGGCTTTCATGTTAGGAACTAGGCTGATCAAGGCTTTCATTATAGGTACTAGGTTGGTCTAGGCTTTCATGTAAGGGGTTAGGCTGGTCAAGGCCTCCATATATGGGACTAGGTTGGTTAAGGCTTCCATGTTAGGTATTAGGTTGGAGAAGGCTTCTATGTTAGGGACTAGGTTGGTGAAGGCTTTCATGTTAGGTATTAGATTGGTCAAGGTTTCCATGTTAGAAACAAGGCTGGTCAAGGTTTTCATGTTAGGGACTAGGCTGGTTAAGGCTTCCATGTTAGGTACTGGGTTGGTCAAGGATTTCATGTCAGGGACTAAGCTGGTGAAGGCTCTCATATCAGGGACTAGGCTGGTCAAGGTTTTCATATCAGTTGCTATTTTGGTCAAGGCTTTCATGTTAGGGACTAGGCTAGTCAAGGTGGAATTCATTGTCAGGTACTAGGCTGGTCAAGGTTTCCAAGGGCTAGGCTGGTCAAGGCTTTCATGTTAATTACTACGTTGGTCAAGGATTCCATGTTAGGTATTACGTTGGTCAAGGCTTCTATATTAGGAACTAGATTGGTCAAGGCTTTCATGTTAGGAAGTAGGCTGATCAAGGCTTTCATGATAGGCACTAGGCTGGTCAAGGCTTCCATGTTAAGTACTTGGTTGGTCAAGTCTTCATATCAGGGACAAAGCTTGTCAAAGCTTTCATATCAGGGACTAGGCTGGTCAATATTTCCATGTTAGTTGCTAGGTTGGTCAAGGCTTTCATGTTAGTTGAATAGGTTTGTCAAGGCTTTCATGTTACTTAACTAGGCTGGTCAAGGCTTTCATGTTAAGTATTAGGTTGGTCAAGACTTTCATGTTAGGCACTAGGTTGGTCAAGGCTTCCATGTTAAGTACTATGTTGGTCAAGGCCTCCATGTTAGGGATTAGGCTGATCAAGGCTTTCATGTTAGGCACTAGGCTGGTCAAGACTTCCATGCTAGGTACTTGGTTTATCAAGGATGTCATATCAGGGACTAAGCTGGTCAAGGCTCTCATGTCAAGGACTAGGCTGGTCAAGGTTTTCATGTTAGTTACTATTTTGGTCAAGGCTTTCATGTTAGGGACTAGGCTGGTCAAGGCGGATTTCAGTGTCAGGGACTAGGCTGGTCAAGGTTTCCATATTAAGGGCTAGGCTGGTCAAGGCTTTCATGTTAGGCACCAGGTTGGTCAAGGCTTCCATGTTAGGAACAAGGCTGTTCAAGGTTTTCATGTTAGGGACTAGGCTGCTCAAGGCTTCCATGTTAGAGTGAGGTTGATCAAGGCTTTGATGTTTGGCACTGGGTTGGTCAAGGCTTCATGTTAGGTAGTAGGTTTATCAAGGCTTCCATGTTAGGTTTTAAGTTGGTCAAGGTATCCAAGTTAGGTACTAGTTTGGTCAAGGCTTCTATGTTAGGTACTAGGTTGGTCAAGGATTTCAAGTTAGTTGATTACGCTGGTCAAGGCTTCCATGTTAGGTACTAGATTTGTCAAGGCTTCCATTTTAGGTATTAGGTTTGTCAAGGCGTCCATGCTAGGTACTAGGTTGGTCAAGGCTTTCATGTTAGCTAACTATTCTGGTCAAGTATTCCATATCAAGAACTATGCTTGTCAAGTCTCTCATATTAGGTATTTGGTTGGTCAAGGCTTTTATGTAAGGAACTAGGTTGGTGAAGGCTTTTTTGTTAGTTTACTAGGTTGGTGAACGCATCCATGTTATGTACTATGTTGGTCAAGGCTTCCAAGTTAGGAACTAGGTTGGTAAAGGCTTCCTTATCAGGGACTAGGCTCGTCAAGGCTTTCGTGTTAGGTAATAGGTTGGTCAATGCCTCCTTGTTAGGAACTAGGTTGGTCAAGACTTTCATATTAGTTGACTAAGTTGGCCAAGGATTCCATGTTAGGTAGTATGCTGGTCAAGACTTTCGTGGTAGGAACTACGCTAATCAAGGCTTTCATGTTAGGGACTAGGCTGGTCTAGGCTTCCGTGTTAGGTACTAGGTTGGTCAAGGCTTTCATGTCAGGGACTAGGTTGGTCAAGGCTTCCATGTCAGGGACTAGGCTGGTTAAGGCTTCCATGTTGGTACAGGGTTGGTCAAGGCTTTCATGTTAGTTTACTATGTTGGTCAAGGCTTCCATAATAGATACTAGGTTAATCAATTCTTCCATATTAGGTACCAGGATGGTCAAGACTTTCACATTAGGTACTAATTTGGTCATGGCTTCCATTTTAGGTATTAGGGTGTTTAAACCTTTCATGTTAGTTGACTAGGTTGGTTAAGGCTTCCATATTAGGGACTAGGTTGGTCAATGCTTTCATTTTAGATATTAGGTTGGTCAAGTCTTCCATGTTAGGTACTAGGTTGGTCAAAGCTTTCGTGTTAGTTAACTAGGATGGTCAAGGCTTCCATGCTAGTTTTTAGGTTGTTAAAGACTTTCATGTTAGGCATTAGGTTGGTTAAGGCTTCCATGTTAGGTACTATGATGGTCAAGGCATTCATGATAGGAACTAGGTTGATCAAGGCTTTCATGTTTGGGAATAGGCTGGTCAAGGCTTCCATCTTGGGAACTAGGTTGGTCAAGGCTTTCACTTTTGGGACTAGGCTGGTGAAGGCTTCCATGTCAGGGACTAGGCTGGTCAAGACTTCCATGTTAGGTACAAGGTTGGTCAAGGATTTCATGTTAGTTTACTAGGTTGGTCAAGGTTTCCATATTAGATACTAGGTTGGTCAAGGCTTCCATGTTAAGTACTAGGTTGGTCAAGACTTTCGTGTTAGGGACATGGTTGGTCAAGACTTCCATGCTATACACTAGGTTGTTCAAGGCTTTTATTTTGGTGACTAGGTTGGTCAAGGCTTCCATGTTAGGTATTAGGTTGGTCAAGGCTTTCATGCTAGGTACTAAGTTGATCAAGGCTTCCATGTTAGAGACTAGGCTGATCAAGGCTTCCATGTTTGGTACTTGGTTGGTCAAGGATGTCATGTCAGGGACTAGGCTGGTCAAGGTTTCCATGTTAGTTGCTATTTTGGTCAAGGCTTCCATGTTAGGAACAAGGCTGGTCAAGGTTTTCATGCTAGGGACTAGGCTGCTCAAGGCTTCCATGTTAGAGTGAGGTTGGTCAAGGCTTTGATGTTTGGCACTAGGTTGGTCAAGGCTTTCATGTTAGGTAGTAGGTTTATCAAGGATTCCATGTTAGGTATTAGGTTGGTCAAGGTATCCAAGTTAGGTACTAGTTTGGCCAAGGCTTCTATGTTAAGTACTAGGTTGGTCAAGGATTTCATGTTAGTTGAATACGCTGGTCAAGGCTTCCATGTTAGGTACTAGATTTGTCAAGGTTTCCATGTTAGGTATTAGGTTGGTCAAGGCTTTCATGTTAGGTACTAGGTTGGTCAAGGCTTTCATGCTAGGTAATAGGTTGGTCAAGGCTTTCATGTTAGATAACTATTCTGGTCAAGTATTCCATATCAAGGACTAGGCTGGTCAAGGCTCAAATGTTAGGTATTTGGTTGGTCAAGGCTTTTATGTAAGGAACTACGTTGGTGAAGGCTTTTATGTTAGTATACTAGGTTGGTGAACGTCTCCATGTTATGTATTAGGTTGGTCAAGGCTTCCAAGTTAGGAACTAGGTTGGTCAAGGCTTCCATATCAGGGACTAGGCTGGTCAAGGCTTCAATGTTAGGTAATATGTTGGTCAAGGTCTCTTTTTTAGGAACTAGGTTGGTCTAGAGTTTTATATTAGTTGAATAAGTTGGTAAAGGCTTTCATGTTAGTTGACTAGGCTGGTCAAGGCGGAATTCCATGTCAGGGACTAGGCTGGTCAAGGTTTCCTTGTTAGGTACCAGGTAAGCTAAGGTTTTCTTTTTAGGTTGTAGGTTTGTCAAGGCTTCTATGTTAGGTATTAGGTTGGTCAAGGCATCCATGTTAGGTGTTAGGTTGGTCAAGGCATCCATGTTACGTACTAGGTTGGTCAAGGCTTCTATGTTAGGTACTAAGTTGGTCAAGGATTTCATGTTAGTTGAATAGGCTTGTCATGGCTTTCATGTTACTTGACTAGGCTGGTCAAGGCTTCCATGTTAGGTATTAGGTTGGTCAAGACTTTCATATTTGGCACTAGGTTGGTCAAGGTTTCCATGTTAAGTACTATGTTGGTCAAGGCTTTCATATTAGGAACTAGGCTGATCAAGACTTTCATGTTAGGGTCTAGGCTGGTCAAGGCTTCCATGTTAGGTACTAGGTTGGTCAAGGTTTTCATGTCAGGAACTAAGCTTTTCTAGGCATTCATGTCAGGGACTAGGCTGGTCAAGGTTTCCATGTTAGTTGCTAGGTTGGTCAAGGCTTTCATGTTTTTTAACTAGGCTGGTCAAGGATTCCATGTTAGGTATTAGGTTGGTGATGGCTTTCATGTTAGGCATTAGGTTGGTCAAGGCTTCCATGTTAAGTACTAAGTTGGTCAAGGCTTCCATGATAGGATCCAGGCTGATCAAGGCTTTCATTTTAGGGACTAGGCTGGTCAAGGCTTACATGTTAGGGACTAGGTTGGTCAAGGCTTTCATGTCACGGACTAAACTGGTCAAGGCTTTTATGTTAGGCACTAGGCTGGTCAAGGTTTCCATGTTAGTTGATGGGTTGGTCAAGGGTTTCATGTTAGGGACTAGGCTGGTAAAGGCGGAATTCAGTGTCAGTGACAAGGCTGGTTAAGGTTTCCATGTTAAGGGCTAGGCTGGTCAAGGCTTTCATATTTGGTACTAGGTTGGTCAAGCCTCTCATGTTAGATACTAGGTTGGTCAAGGCATCCCTATTAGGTATTAGGTTGGTCAAGGCATCTATGTTAGGTACTAGGTTGATCAAGGTTTTTATATTAGGTACTTGGTTGGTCAAGGCTTCCATGTTAGGAACAAGGCTGGTCAAGGCTTTTATGTTAGGTACTAGGTTGGTCAAGGCTTTTATGTTAGGTACTAGGTTGGTCAAGGCTTCCTTGTTAGGTGTTAGGTTGGTCAAGGCTTTCATATAGTTTCCTAGGCTGGTCAAGGCTTCCATGTTAGTTAATAGGTTGGTCAAGGCTTTCATGTTAGGCACTAAGTTGGTCAAAGATTCCATGTTAGGTATTATGTTGGTCAAAGCTTTCGTGTTAGGAACTAGGCTGATCAATGCTTTCATCATAGGGACTAGGCTGGTCTTGGCTTCCGTATTAGGTAATAGGATGGTTAAGACTTTCATGTCAGGGAATAGGCTGGTCAAGGTTTCCATGTCAGGGACTAGGCTGGTCAAGCCTTTCATGTTGGTACAAGTTTGGTGAAGGCTTTCATGTTAGTTTACTAGGTTGGCCAAGGTTTCCATTATAGATACTAGGTTGGTCAAGGTTTCCATAATAGATACTAGGTTGGTGAAGGCTTCCATGTTTGGTACTAGGTTGGTCAAGACTTTCATGTTAGGTACTAATTTGGTCAAGGCTTCCATGTTAGGTATTAGGGTGTTCAAACCTTTCATGTTAGTTTTGTAGGTTTGCTAAGGCTTCCATGTTAGGTATTAGGTTGGTCAAGGCTTTCCTGTTAGGTACTAGGTTGGTCAAGGCTTCCATGTTAGGTAGAAGGTTGATCAAAGCTTTCATGTTTGTTAACTAGGCTGGTCAAGGCTTCCATGATAGTTTTTAGGTTGTTCAAGACTTTCATGTTAGGCACTAGGTTGGTCAAGGCTTCCATGTTATGTACTATAATTGTCAAAGATTTTATGGAAGATTTTATGATTGTCAAGGCTTTCATGTTAGGAACTAGGCTGATCAAGGCTTTCATTATAGGTACTAGGTTGGTCTAGGCTTTCATGTAAGGGGTTAGGCTGGTCAAGGCCTCCATATATGGGACTAGGTTGGTTAAGGCTTCCATGTTAGGTATTAGGTTGGAGAAGGCTTCTATGTTAGGGACTAGGTTGGTGAAGGCTTTCATGTTAGGTATTAGATTGGTCAAGGTTTCCATGTTAGAAACAAGGCTGGTCAAGGTTTTCATGTTAGGGACTAGGCTGGTTAAGGCTTCCATGTTAGGTACTGGGTTGGTCAAGGATTTCATGTCAGGGACTAAGCTGGTGAAGGCTCTCATATCAGGGACTAGGCTGGTCAAGGTTTTCATATCAGTTGCTATTTTGGTCAAGGCTTTCATGTTAGGGACTAGGCTAGTCAAGGTGGAATTCATTGTCAGGTACTAGGCTGGTCAAGGTTTCCAAGGGCTAGGCTGGTCAAGGCTTTCATGTTAATTACTACGTTGGTCAAGGATTCCATGTTAGGTATTACGTTGGTCAAGGCTTCTATATTAGGAACTAGATTGGTCAAGGCTTTCATGTTAGGAAGTAGGCTGATCAAGGCTTTCATGATAGGCACTAGGCTGGTCAAGGCTTCCATGTTAAGTACTTGGTTGGTCAAGTCTTCATATCAGGGACAAAGCTTGTCAAAGCTTTCATATCAGGGACTAGGCTGGTCAATATTTCCATGTTAGTTGCTAGGTTGGTCAAGGCTTTCATGTTAGTTGAATAGGTTTGTCAAGGCTTTCATGTTACTTAACTAGGCTGGTCAAGGCTTTCATGTTAAGTATTAGGTTGGTCAAGACTTTCATGTTAGGCACTAGGTTGGTCAAGGCTTCCATGTTAAGTACTATGTTGGTCAAGGCCTCCATGTTAGGGATTAGGCTGATCAAGGCTTTCATGTTAGGCACTAGGCTGGTCAAGACTTCCATGCTAGGTACTTGGTTTATCAAGGATGTCATATCAGGGACTAAGCTGGTCAAGGCTCTCATGTCAAGGACTAGGCTGGTCAAGGTTTTCATGTTAGTTACTATTTTGGTCAAGGCTTTCATGTTAGGGACTAGGCTGGTCAAGGCGGATTTCAGTGTCAGGGACTAGGCTGGTCAAGGTTTCCATATTAAGGGCTAGGCTGGTCAAGGCTTTCATGTTAGGCACCAGGTTGGTCAAGGCTTCCATGTTAGGAACAAGGCTGTTCAAGGTTTTCATGTTAGGGACTAGGCTGCTCAAGGCTTCCATGTTAGAGTGAGGTTGATCAAGGCTTTGATGTTTGGCACTGGGTTGGTCAAGGCTTCATGTTAGGTAGTAGGTTTATCAAGGCTTCCATGTTAGGTTTTAAGTTGGTCAAGGTATCCAAGTTAGGTACTAGTTTGGTCAAGGCTTCTATGTTAGGTACTAGGTTGGTCAAGGATTTCAAGTTAGTTGATTACGCTGGTCAAGGCTTCCATGTTAGGTACTAGATTTGTCAAGGCTTCCATTTTAGGTATTAGGTTTGTCAAGGCGTCCATGCTAGGTACTAGGTTGGTCAAGGCTTTCATGTTAGCTAACTATTCTGGTCAAGTATTCCATATCAAGAACTATGCTTGTCAAGTCTCTCATATTAGGTATTTGGTTGGTCAAGGCTTTTATGTAAGGAACTAGGTTGGTGAAGGCTTTTTTGTTAGTTTACTAGGTTGGTGAACGCATCCATGTTATGTACTATGTTGGTCAAGGCTTCCAAGTTAGGAACTAGGTTGGTAAAGGCTTCCTTATCAGGGACTAGGCTCGTCAAGGCTTTCGTGTTAGGTAATAGGTTGGTCAATGCCTCCTTGTTAGGAACTAGGTTGGTCAAGACTTTCATATTAGTTGACTAAGTTGGCCAAGGATTCCATGTTAGGTAGTATGCTGGTCAAGACTTTCGTGGTAGGAACTACGCTAATCAAGGCTTTCATGTTAGGGACTAGGCTGGTCTAGGCTTCCGTGTTAGGTACTAGGTTGGTCAAGGCTTTCATGTCAGGGACTAGGTTGGTCAAGGCTTCCATGTCAGGGACTAGGCTGGTTAAGGCTTCCATGTTGGTACAGGGTTGGTCAAGGCTTTCATGTTAGTTTACTATGTTGGTCAAGGCTTCCATAATAGATACTAGGTTAATCAATTCTTCCATATTAGGTACCAGGATGGTCAAGACTTTCACATTAGGTACTAATTTGGTCATGGCTTCCATTTTAGGTATTAGGGTGTTTAAACCTTTCATGTTAGTTGACTAGGTTGGTTAAGGCTTCCATATTAGGGACTAGGTTGGTCAATGCTTTCATTTTAGATATTAGGTTGGTCAAGTCTTCCATGTTAGGTACTAGGTTGGTCAAAGCTTTCGTGTTAGTTAACTAGGATGGTCAAGGCTTCCATGCTAGTTTTTAGGTTGTTAAAGACTTTCATGTTAGGCATTAGGTTGGTTAAGGCTTCCATGTTAGGTACTATGATGGTCAAGGCATTCATGATAGGAACTAGGTTGATCAAGGCTTTCATGTTTGGGAATAGGCTGGTCAAGGCTTCCATCTTGGGAACTAGGTTGGTCAAGGCTTTCACTTTTGGGACTAGGCTGGTGAAGGCTTCCATGTCAGGGACTAGGCTGGTCAAGACTTCCATGTTAGGTACAAGGTTGGTCAAGGATTTCATGTTAGTTTACTAGGTTGGTCAAGGTTTCCATATTAGATACTAGGTTGGTCAAGGCTTCCATGTTAAGTACTAGGTTGGTCAAGACTTTCGTGTTAGGGACATGGTTGGTCAAGACTTCCATGCTATACACTAGGTTGTTCAAGGCTTTTATTTTGGTGACTAGGTTGGTCAAGGCTTCCATGTTAGGTATTAGGTTGGTCAAGGCTTTCATGCTAGGTACTAAGTTGATCAAGGCTTCCATGTTAGAGACTAGGCTGATCAAGGCTTCCATGTTTGGTACTTGGTTGGTCAAGGATGTCATGTCAGGGACTAGGCTGGTCAAGGTTTCCATGTTAGTTGCTATTTTGGTCAAGGCTTCCATGTTAGGAACAAGGCTGGTCAAGGTTTTCATGCTAGGGACTAGGCTGCTCAAGGCTTCCATGTTAGAGTGAGGTTGGTCAAGGCTTTGATGTTTGGCACTAGGTTGGTCAAGGCTTTCATGTTAGGTAGTAGGTTTATCAAGGATTCCATGTTAGGTATTAGGTTGGTCAAGGTATCCAAGTTAGGTACTAGTTTGGCCAAGGCTTCTATGTTAAGTACTAGGTTGGTCAAGGATTTCATGTTAGTTGAATACGCTGGTCAAGGCTTCCATGTTAGGTACTAGATTTGTCAAGGTTTCCATGTTAGGTATTAGGTTGGTCAAGGCTTTCATGTTAGGTACTAGGTTGGTCAAGGCTTTCATGCTAGGTAATAGGTTGGTCAAGGCTTTCATGTTAGATAACTATTCTGGTCAAGTATTCCATATCAAGGACTAGGCTGGTCAAGGCTCAAATGTTAGGTATTTGGTTGGTCAAGGCTTTTATGTAAGGAACTACGTTGGTGAAGGCTTTTATGTTAGTATACTAGGTTGGTGAACGTCTCCATGTTATGTATTAGGTTGGTCAAGGCTTCCAAGTTAGGAACTAGGTTGGTCAAGGCTTCCATATCAGGGACTAGGCTGGTCAAGGCTTCCATGTTAGGTAAATGGTTGGTCAAGGTCTCCTTGTTAGGAACTAGGTTGGTCAAGACTTTCATATTTTTTGACTAAGTTGGTCAAGGCTTTCATGTTAGTTGACTAGGCTGGTCAAAGCTGAATTCCATGTCAGGGACTAGGCTGGTCAAGGTTTCCTTGTTAGGTACCAGGTAAGTTTAGGTTTTCTTTTTAGGTAGTAGGTTTGTCAAGGCTTCTATGTTAGGTATTAGGTTGGTCAAGGCATCCATGTTAGGTATTACGTTGGTCAAGGCTTCTATGTTAGGACTAGGATTTTCAAGGATTTCATGTTAGTTGAGTAGACTGGTCAAGGTTTTCATGTTAGGTACTAGATTGGTCAAGGCTTCAATGTTAGGTATAAGGTTGGTTAAAACTTTCATGTTAGGCACTAGGTTGGTCAAGGCTTCCATGTTAGGTATTAGGTTGGTCAAGGCTTCTATGTTAGGTACTAGGTTGGTCAAGGCTTTCACGTTAGGAAGTAGGCTGATCAAGGCTTTCATGATAGGGACATGGCTGGTCAAGGCTTCCATGTTAAGTACTAAGTTGGTCAAAGCTTTCATATCAGGGATTAGGCTGGTCACGATTTCCATGTTAGTTACTAGGTTGGTCAAGGCTTTCATGTTAGTTGAATAGGTTTGTCAAGGCTTTCATGTTACTTGACCAGGCTGGTCAAGGCTTTCATGTTAAGTATTAGGTTGGTTAAGACTTTCATGCTAGGCACTAGGTTGGTCAAGGCTTTCATGTTATGGATTAGGTTGGTTAAGAGTTTCATGGTAGGAACTAGGTTGGTCAAGGCTTCTATGTTAAGTACTATGTTGGTAAAGGCCTCCATGTTAGGGACTAGGCTGATCAAGGCTTTCATGTTAGGAAGTAGGCTGGTCAAGACTTCCATGCTAGGTACTTGGTTGGTCAAGGATGTCATGTCAGGGCCTAAGCTGGTCAAGGCTCTCATGGTAGGGACTAGGCTGGTCAAGGTTTTCATGTTAGTT
>JAUTYZ010118763.1:0-11367 GCA_032273725.1 Panulirus interruptus
AGAATACTGGAGGGAGAGAAATAGTGGAAGAATGCATAGAATGGTGTATGCAAGGGAGGCATGTAAGGACAGGGATAAGAGGAGACACTTTTGCCGTGACCGCCCCTTGACGGGTATTGGCATCAGAGATATAGACAGATAGAAATGTAGTGATAGTTATATATGGACAACTGTTTTTACATAACATAAAAATATTCATACTAAAAGTAATGACCAAGATACTTATAATTTACTCTATGTATTTGAACACATGTATTTGTGTTCGGGATAGAATATGCAAGATGACCTCTTGAAAAGGCATGTACTTCATCTGGAATTTTGTGCATAAATGTATGTTCAAGAATTTGCAGGATTTTACGCTACTTATCACCTCTACATGCAAGTTTTTTATTGTCAACGAAGAGAATGACTAACAGCTGAATAAAGCAATCACAAGGCATTAGCTTTCTAAAATTCTTCATCTCGTACATTTCATCCATTGTTCAACAGTCATTCATTCTATATCTTTTTACAAGTGACATAAGAATCATCACATAAAGAAAAGTTACTTCTCATCCTTGGTTGTGTTAGTCCCATTAGCCAGTCTACAGCATGGTGAAATTGGAGGAAATGTTTCCCTGAGATACTGATAATATCTGTTTCCTCAATAATCTTTTCCATATGTCTGCATCAATAAACTATAGAAAAAATTAAGTCCCTTTGAACCAGCATTTTCTGTTTCTGAATTTAAGGAATCAAATACAAAGTCTTTTGGCATAAATGGTGAAGCCTGCCAGCCCCATATACAGCCACCTGCTTCATCCCCACCACTCACACACCGTGTTCAATTTGGTGGTGGTGTGTGTGGATCACGTCAATCCTCACCATGAATTATACTGATAATTTTGTTGAGTATGACTTGGATCAACTATGTGTATCAATATGTGATCATGAAGGTCCATTTAGTGAATATGAGAGGGACAGTGACAGCACAGTGACCTTTGTATACCACATCATTCCAGTTCACTCTATCCTGTGCACACTTTTCACCTTCATGTTTGTTCAGGCCCCAATTGTTCAAAATCTTTTTCACCCCATCCTTCTATCTCTAATTTGGTCTCCCTACTTTCCTTGTTCCCTCCACTTCTGACACATATATCCTCTTTGTCAACCTTTCCTCACTCATTCTCTCCATATGTCCAAACCATTTCAGCACACCCTCTTCAGCTCTCTCAACCACACTCTTTTCATTACCACACCTCTCTGTTACCCTTTTATTACTTATTCCATCAAACAATCTCACACCAAATATCATCCATGTCGTAGAAAGCGACTAAAAGGGGTGGGAGTGGGGGGCTGGTAATCCTCCCCTCCAGGTTTTACTTTTCCAAAAGAAGGAACAGAGAAGGGGGCCAAGTGTATGGAGATAATGATCCTCACCTGTCATATGTATGGACTTTTTGACAGTTCCATACTGGTTGACGGCTGTACATATGTACTCTCCAAAGTCATCCTCAGTGACCTGAGATATCTTAAGGGAGTGACGGTGGCCTCCATCTTGCTCCTCCAGGTGACTATCAAGAGTAATAGGTTCATTGTCTTTGCTCCACGTAACTTTAGCGGTAGGTCGAGAGTGAATGATACACACCAGCTCCACCCTGTCACCCTCTCCAGTGCGCACAATTGCCTGTCGATAAAGAAAGAGTAAGCTCATACTACTTAGTACACTGTCCACCTTACATTTAACACCTGATGTGTTGAATACCTACAAGTATCACACACTAAAGGGAAGACAGGCAACATATTACAAGTTCAAGAGAGATTTTCTGTCCTAAATTCGAAGATATATTGACTATCCACATTTACCTAACCATTAAGCTAATGCTATCATTTATGATATAAAGTAGTCCTTCATAATGCCTAACTCATATCACTTAATCCTATGACTCGTATCCTTCTGTAAAATGAGTGACTAAGGAATTTTTTCTGGAATTTCTACTTCTAATATAGGTAGAATATAAAAAAAAATCATAATTCCTGAAATTGAGTAATGTGTGGATTTTGGATTTTTATGGATTTTAGGAACATATTGTAGCCTTCAACAGTGTGTTTTGTTTTCCACTTCATGGTTAATGGTACGCACAGCATGCTTCCTCTCCTTAGCACTACACCCATCACTAACATCTGGATGCAGTTTTGGATGTCATTAATGGGCACAGTTTATATAAATATTGCACAAATGATTAAGACAAGCATGGAGCTTTACTACCACGTGTTCAGACAGTGAGAACAATGACTAAGTAAAGGTACGGGCTATGACAGTTCACAGTAGGCATAGAGGCCAAACTCATGTTGAAGGCATGGTAATCTTGAAAGTGTTGGACCACTGATTTTTGAAGTTTGTAAGTTTTGGAATCATGGATTTTTGGTATTCAACCTGCATGTAATTATTTGTCTTTGACAAATTAACTCATGTTGTCAATAATGAATGAAGAAAGCATTGATTGGGGTACACCCTCCTGATGAGAGTCACAAACTTTTTTTAATATTGCAGTGTGAAGTATTACACAGTGCACAATTGTTTAATAAAAGTTAAGACCACAATATTGATTAAACAGAATGAAATTTACCACACCCTTCTAAAAAATCTTCCTGTCTCACTGCAAACTTTACCCAGTAAAAAGACAGGACATAGATGTTAATATAGTGCTATCATCTCATTTAACAGCTTTCCTTTAGACTTGTACATTGGTAAAGGGGGTTTGTGTGCTTTGCTAATTGATCAGGTACAACCTCCTACTGACTATGAAGCTGACGTAATCATCAAATCGGATTCTCCTTTCAAGTATTGTCTCTTGGGTTGTTCATTATAATGGTCAATAATAATGCTGAACTGGATGTTAAAAAGTTGCAAGCAGCCAGGCAGGTAATGCAAGCCTACTGAGGATCTATTTCATGACACTAGTTGAATTATCAACACCAGTGAGCATGTAATATATTTTGCAACTTGGCATGCATATAATTATCAGTGAGGAATGTGGCACATAAAGAGTGTAGCAATTATAATGTTAATTTGGAACATATTCATCTCAAGTGTGATGCTGCCACACAGCTAGGTGTTAAATTTTCCCAGGTTATGAAACCAAATCTATTTCGTGTTCAAACTATATGACTCAGTGAATTAACTTCCCTAACAGCATCATTTCCAACAGCTCCCTTAATTTTTCTACCATTGTTTCCATTGACAATCCCACATCTCTCTCTACACTGACCTTCTCAGTGAAGATTTCAGGTGGGTACTCTACGATGACAGACATTGATGCAGTGATTGGTTCACCAATACCATTTTCAGCAGAGCAGACATATGTGCCCTCAACATGGCGGTCCACACCCTCCAGCGTCATGCTTAGACCCTGAAAAACATGCATACATTGTCAAACTCTTCCTTGCAATAGTCATATATTCAGTAAATTCCTTTTACAGCTAATAGATCACAAATTGACACCATGACACATGTTAAAGAGTAGTCACCAGTAATTATGCAGTCTATCAATCATTTCAATTAACAAATCTGTTTTGCTACAGGTGATGATTATGCCTCACAACAGCACTATTTCATTATGTCAATCACTTTCTTCTGCAATAGTAAGGATTAGGCTTTGTGACATATTCATTACCTTTTTGGGCAATGAATTAATTATTTAAAACATAATTTTTAAGCCCTGAGATATATACATGTCATCACTGATTAATTTACAAAAAAGTCAGTTAACTGATCAGTAACTAGTTAATTTATTGGTAAAATAAAATGTTATTATAATTCAATAAATAAATTCTAACATAGTATCGAACCACTAAAGAATGTAATAGTTAATACTAAATCCATTCATCAATGTAAGCAAATCAGTTAATCATCTAAATAGTTTAAAAACTGTTAACTGAACAATTAAGAAAGCATTCTTACTGCTGTAATAATCAATAAAATATTCATTAAGTTTATCACTGTTAACTTTGAATTAAACAAATCAACTGGTACTGGAGAAGTCAATCATTAAGTGCCTTTGTCCTAAAACATATATTAATCAACAAATTGATAAAAGATAGATCAAGTCACGGTCAGGACCCAGAAAATTGACATAGGTTGATACAAGCATTTCATGATCATGAAAAACATGCAAAGACTCTATAAATGATACTTCTGTACCATTCGGTGCATGTCATGAGAAATACTGGTGTAGGTGTAAAAATCCGAAGTATGATTAGACAGTCTCAGTTAATTAGTGTATCATAAGTAACATGAATGTGCCTAAGTATATGAAAAATGTCTTGGAAGGGTAGACTGACTGATCACTGAAAATTATCCACCACATCAAAAATAAAGAATACAGGGCATTAAAGGTTTTGAATGTTAAGGAATTTGTCATTTGAGAAGAAAGTAATTTTGTTTGTCTCAGTAAGTCACTTATTCAACAGGTAAGTGTTAAAATAGAAGAGTTTCTGAGTCACAAAGGATTTTAGTAACAACAACGGAAAAAGTTTTACAGAGGGATGGAGGGTGGTTCAGTAAATAAAGGAAGTGACCCAATGATGTACAGAGCAGGCTCTTAGGTGAGACATGTGACTGACCTCCTCCTCGTGTTCACCAGATGGTAATCTTCCCTTCTCGCGTGTCCAGCGGATGGTGGGCGTGGGGTTACCATCTGCTTCACACTCCAGACGCACGCTCTCGCCCTTCACCACTGCCTGCTGCTCTGCAGACTTTTTGGTGAAGTTGGGTGCATATTGTACATCCAGTTCGTGTTTCAACTGCAAAACACATATCATTAGTATACATTGGATTACAACATTTATTATTCTGTCTACGACATCTTTCCTGTATTCATTTCTAAGCACTTTTAAAACTATTTTTCCAAGATATTTTCCTATGAATAATCAATATTGGTTTATTGTCATTTTCATGGTGTTCCTAGATATAATCATCATGCAACCTAAAACCTATTTTGCTCAACATATTCAGCTGCTGAAAATGGTAAGCTCTGCATCTTCTTTATCTAATTTTCAACTGTGCTTCCCCAAACAACTTTGCAGAAGACCATACTGACATTCTGTTTTTTGTCTGTAACATTCAAATAATGGGTGTCTGTCTCCACTCTAGGAATATGATGACTGAGAGCAGGGAGCAAATACATGGGTACCACAACCAAAACTATATTAATATGGATACAGGTGTGCAGTTTCTAGGAGAGATGCTACTGCTGGTGCAGGAGCAGGAAGAGTGAAGTGCTAGGCCTATGCTGCTGCTGCTGCTGCTAGAGGGATTAGGCATTGCCAGGTTCCTTTGGAGCTGTTGGAGGAGGAAGGCACTGATAGGGTTCCATACTGCTGTTGCTGGAGGGATGAGGTATTTCTGGGGTCCTGTGGAGCTGATGACGGAGGCAAGAGGATACAAGAGGAAAGAGTCGCTGCCAGGGTATTGTATTGCTGCTGCAGGAAGAAAGATAAGTTGTCAGGGTCCTTGACTGCAGCTGGAGGAGGGAGTAAGTGTTGCTGATGTCCTGTAGTGCTTCTGCAAGAGGGAAGAGGCACTGCTGGCACATGGTGCTATTGTGGAAAGAGGGGATGCTGGATCCTTATCAGAAGTCACTGATGTTCAGAGTTGGAGAATTGATGGTGATCTATGTGGCAGGTGTCGGATGTACTCAAGGCCAGTCGATTTTGCACACATCACTACATCATTGCACCCAGGACTATGTACATGCTGTGTGTACCAGCTGGGGAAGCACGTGTGCCACTTGGATAAGTTAACATGTTCTACAGCTGTAAAAATACCACCACAGTGCTGCATACCATCTAGGTCCCCCTACATGAACTACACTTGTGGGCACGATAGGCTTTGGAATGATGATAAGAGTGCACTGTTATAGTGCTCCCCCTCCCATCCTTTCCTCATAGTAGTTTTAAGCTGAGAGTGAGGTAGATGCTTCAGGCAGCTGAAAGACCAGTGCTGGTGGAGTGGGGTGAGGGAGGTGGGCAGCAAAGGATGCAGGTCTGCAATGTTCGTGTGGCAATAGTGGCCCACGGTGTAGTACAGGGAAGTTTGCTGTATTGGCATGAGTGAGGGACAGGAGGCTACTGGGCTGGTAGGCGGTGACGATGACATCCTGGGGGCAGAGCTAGTGTAGCCAGGGCCTGTGCAAGAAAAGAGCAGGGAAGGGCAGCTGTTCTTTTTTTTTTTGGGGGTGAATGAAACAGGTTATGTTGGTGTCCTGTTGGAAGGCATTATGACAGTCAACAGAGACCACCCCTGTCATGAGATATCCAGCTGTATGTGGGTTTTAGGGTACCATTAGTATATAGAAGGTCATGTACAGAGAAACTGCATAGCTTGGATCCTAGAAATAGTGAGAGAACATTGATGGTAAGGTCTCGTGTGGTTGTGCTGAAAAGCACCAAAATTTTACCATGACCTTTCTTGGTCACTTCAAGGGTCACCATTATAACATTTACTCACAGATATATATGTGTACACTCTTTACAAATATGAGGACTGTGAGAATGGGTCAGAGACTGGTAACATCAAGAACTCTATCACCAAGGACAAAGGTATGTGGTTGCTTCAAAAGTTGCTACTGCTGGTGCTGGAGTAGGAAGAGGAGTGAAGCAGCAGTCATTTGGTGGTGTTACCAGAGTGATAAGGCACTGTTAAGGTTCTCTGAGGCTGCTGCCAGAGGTAAGAGACAGTACTGGGGTACCATGGTGCTGCTGCAGGAGGGAAAAGGCTTTGCCAGTATCCTGTGATGCTGATGTTTGAAAAAAGTAACGTTCCTAGGGTTCTGTGGAGCTGCCGCAGAAGGGTAGAAACTGCCTAGGACTCATGGAACTGCTGCAGGAGGGAAGAGGCATTGTTGGGATCCCGTGGTGCTCATGCAGTTTAATTCATGGTCTCATGAGGTTCCTGTAGGAGGGAGTTGATACTTGGGTTCTGTGAAGGTTCTGCAGAAGGAAGGCAAAGCCAGAGTCACATGGCACAGCTGCTGAATTCCCACTGGTGGCTGCTGATCTTCTGAACTGGAGGGCTGGAGGTGAAGTGGTGTCTCAGCCTGGAGTGATCTCCATGGCAACTGTGTACCATATTTAAGACCAACTACTTTTGCATACAACACCCCAGTACTGCATCTAGCACTAAGCACTATAAATGTTACTACTATTATCATGAATACACCATCTGCTTCTTTTGCCTATACTGCTATAACAGTAACTACTACTTCATCACTATCACTACATCCATTTCTGTTATTACAACTATTGATACAATGACCACCAATTCATCACGACTAATACATCAATCTGCACTATCAATACTACAACTACTACACGTGACTATCACTTCATCACTATCATTTCTATTTATACTACCTGTACTACAACTACTACTACTGCATGTGACTACTACTTCATCACTACCAACACATATATATCATCACTACTAAAATAATGAGTACCATTTTTATTACAACTAGTGCCTTTACTTCTAACATTAGCATCATTACAACAATAACATCTGCTTATAACAACCTTACTGACGGTATCTACTCCTGTTATTACCATTAATACAACCACTATCAACACTAAAACTTTTGTTCTGTTTTGTCTGAATCACCTAACAACACCTCAAAGAAGGATCACTGAATTAAGTACATGTGTCCATCTTGATTATATTCAGAGGTCATATGTAAAGCCCACTTAAGGTCTGTTTTACATAATGAGTGCACATGAATTAATGTCATTCTCTACGTGGTAAAAAAAGATACCCATGTTCCTTTTACTGTGGTAAAAAAGACACCCATGTTCCTTTTACTGCAGAAGAAAACAGAGTTTGAAGGTAGCTTTCAATGCATGACTTTGTGTTAAGCATTCCCTACCAGGGAAAAATTTTTTTATTCCAAAAGTTAAAGGCAAAGGGATTCCATTTTCTACTACAGTATTACAACTAATACAGGTCCAATGACACATTATTCACAGCAATAACTATTACCACTTCCACTGCCAGTGCTGCCACTATGCTTATTACAACTACTCCTTACCTCCAGTGGGGGTTCAGCCTCGACTCGGCAGATATAGGTACCCGAGTCAGAGGGTCTGAGGTTGGCGATCTCCACTTGGCCTCCGTTCAGCTTAAATCTGCGGGAACGGGGTACCTTGACTACCCCAACAAACAGTAACTGCTGCTCTTCTGTCTCGGTCTCTGCTTTCTTCACGATGATCACATATGGCGCTGCATCACGGGGAGTGAGAAAGGGAGAAATAGCTATATAGAGATGACAGAGTACTATTTGCTGTGTTAACATCTCAAAAGTGATTGACTTCTGGTACCTTACCACCTTACTTTCAAGCCTCAAGATCTCCTTCTATGAGGCTCCGTAATGAGGACCTCATAAAGTGATTGACTCATATAATTATACGTACATAATGACAGGGAATAAAAATCAGAGGAGAAATAACTATTATAGTGTGGGAACATCTTGAATCTAATGGTTACTGTAAGGTATGAAGAATTCACTCAGAAGAGATCCACAGAAAAGATATTTTGGGCAAATGTACACTTGCTCAGATTATAAATTCTGTTCTCTTGTTTTCCTCACACTATTCACCTCACAAGGCATTTCTTATTCTCTTTAAAGTTTATCAATACTTTCTCACCCCTCTTTTAGGCTCTTGATCCCTTCTCTTGATTTCCTACCACTTTCTCTTGTGCTCCTTCCAGTCACCTGCACTCCTTCCCTGTATATGCTGTCTTTTCCTACCAATATAACTTCCTCATTCCATCACTCACTACCCTTTTTCATATGCTTACATCCCATCTTCCATATGCCACACACTTCATCTGCATATTTAGATACTGCTTTTCTCTCTACCTTCCAACCCTCTTACACTGCCGTTTTCATTTACTCTTACCTTTGCCATTCTTCACTCAATCTCTCTTGGTATCTTTGCATAGAACCCACTTTTGCAAGCTCACTTACTTTCACCACTTCTTTCACACACATGTCATTTCCTATTTTCCTAAAACCTTCTCAACTTGCACATTCACCTTTACTGAGAAATGATCACCCATTCCACCTGACAGTCCTCTCAGCATGTTCAGCTTTAACATCTCCTATCCTTTGAAGCCTGTCAATCAGCACATAAAACAATATTGCCCACTGAGCCCCAATCCCACTCAGCCATATGTACATAAACATGCACCTTTTTTCCTTAGATACAAGCAAAAGTATATAATTAAGAGGTTTCACTTCCCAAACATTATGTTTAACTATGTGATTATGAAGATATTCATTTCTAGAAATGTAACCAAGTCTTACAATCTTCAGTGTCAGAGTAAAGGCAAAAAGAGTTCAAGGTAACTGCCCATTCCATGCCAACACATCATGCATACAACTCCATCAGTAAACCTACACAACACTGCCTGCAATGGAGAAGGATCCCACCTTTCTCCATTAAAAACCTCGAAGTGCAAACCCTAGATTTCTTACTTTCATGCTCCACATTATTCTGTGAGTTTCAAATACAGTTATAGTTATCAGCTAAGAAAGTCCTCTTTTGTATGCAATAAGTTATATAGCGAGTAGCTTTAACTGGCATCACCTGTAAGCAAACCCTACATACCTATATAAAATAGGTAAAATATGTGCTGTCACATATGTGCTCAGTCACATATATCTTTACTTCTAATATGCTGACCTCATTCCTTTCCACAGAACATTTTAAACTTGAAAACAACTTGTGTGACACACCCTGTCATAAAAGTGCCCTGTGGAACATTTAATCCAGATCAAAACTGAAGATTTGGGAATCACTCTCTAAATTCATTTACATCAGTGACATTACATTCTCATCAAAATGCTGAAAACAGAGAACTAACAATCATTTCTTGCTCTGGGTATATAACCCAGATGCCTTTTCCATAAGTTCTCAATACACCCTCAGTAATGGAATAAGTTTCTACCTTATTATTACATGATTCAGTATCACCAGATTTTTCAATTTCCTTTACTCTTTGTTCGCAAGAGATAACATTTATCAAATCAAACCCAGTGGTTCTTGCATGAACATTTGGTGCACAACCAAGGGTCAAATGTGCACGACTTCCCTTGCCTGAAGTTGGGTAAAACCTGTCATTCTTTAGCTCTGAAGATATGATAGTAACTGTAGGATGGCACTCTAGCATTTGTAATTTTCCTTCCTGTATACAATCAATATTGTTATCTGACTCTATTTCTACTATATTAGAAGACTCCTTCAAACATTTGGTGAGCTGTTCTGTGTTACTAGATGTTGTAAGCCATGTAGTTTCTTCTGTTTCAGTTTCGTAATCATCCATGCCCCATAATTCCAACTCACTCTCTCCTAACTTTAGTCTTGCTCCAAATGTCCTTGGAGTGATTACATATCCTATAATGTGAAGATTGAAGCACTTGCCAATGGATTTTCTGACTAAAGAACTATCTATATACTCCATTGCATTGGGTGCCTTACCTCTTCTGGTAACCTTGGCTGTAGCATGAAGAACATTATAACCACCAAACTCAGCTTTCTTGGTATAGTAATCCAGTATCTCTGAAAAGAAATTTATCAATACCTTTTCAGTTACATTTTAAATAGAAATGCAACATTAATATTTGTACATCTCATTATACTGTTGACAATAAAAAAAAAACAATAAAAAAGTTACCTTAAGTCACGGATTCCAGCCAAAGGCACCATTACTTCACCCGGTTTTCATATAATAATAACACACCAGAGGTTGGGGTTCAGCCAACAGCCTTTCCCTACGAATAAACACATAAATCATACGCCAGTGTTCCAAAAGAGAGTTGTAACCGCGTAAACTTAGAGCGGTGAATCCACCCACCCCTACAGCACTGCAGTTACGGGATCGTAGTGGTCCGAAATGCGCAAGAAGTTGAGTTTCAGTGAAAATACAAATCGTGAGACTTAACGATCACATAGAAGAGGTATCGACAGACACACACACACACACACGTGCCTATTCCTTCATCAAACCAGCGTTCGTAGAGCAAATACGTTCTCCTGTGGTATCACTCA
Organism: Panulirus interruptus; assembly: GCA_032273725.1. Taxonomy (NCBI): domain Eukaryota; kingdom Metazoa; phylum Arthropoda; class Malacostraca; order Decapoda; family Palinuridae; genus Panulirus; species Panulirus interruptus. The sequence continues at coordinate 11,086 of JAUTYZ010118763.1, forward strand.
TAAAAAAAGTAAAAATCAATACGGCTGAGCTAACTAAAAAAAACACTGTTCTTCAAATGGGTGATCATGTGTCGCCACCTCAGGTTTCGACAGAAAAAAACAAAGCCTTTGCTGGGATGAAACGGAACCTTTAATCAATACACGGGGTCAGTCTCCTCCCACTCCAAGGTCAATGAGGAAGGAGGAGGAGGAGGAGGAGCCTCGGTGTGGATGAGAAAAGTAGTATTTTTGGTGCAGCCTGTTCTCTCTCTCTCTCTCTCTCTCTCTCTCTCTCTCTCTCTC
>JAUTYZ010118874.1:0-11367 GCA_032273725.1 Panulirus interruptus
CTGACTTGCTGGACTGGGTCAGGGGACCCGAGATTTGTGAATATTCCCCACAAAAGGTATATGTGGCCTTGGACAGAAGTGGCATGCCTGCAGCTGCTTTCCGGAGGAGACACAGGTCTGAATGGGTGAATAGAATTTAAAAGATATAAATAGTGAATGCATGAGGATGGAAGTCTTAGGCACATTTAGAAAGGGATGATTATAGATTTTTTTTTGAGACAAGTTTGATAGGTAGTGGAACTTTTGAGTGGGATTGAGTGAAGGGTGTGAGATCAGGCCTGCAAGATGATACAATAGTTAAGCAAGAGAAGGTTAGGCATTGTTAGCGAAGGAAGAACAGTTTGAAAAGTTGCTTGATCGCAAGCGTGTCAACGCAAGAGAAATGGTCGTGAAGTTCAATTATGAGAGTTTAAGAATGAGAGTAATGGTTGCATGTGCTCCATGTGATGGTGATGATAGAGAAGAGGAAGATAGAGAATTGAGCTCGAGAAGACTCGAGAGAGCGTTAGAGGATGTGGGTCCAGGATATATAGTGGGTGATTTGAGTGGATGAGTATAAGTATTTGGAAGAGTCATTCAAGGAAGAAAAATTGAGTTTGTGGTTGAAAGCTCTGGTAAATGAGAAAATAGTTCATTGTTCAGTGTACATGTGCAAGAAGCTTGCTTGAATGAGTGGTGTTGATGTGATGGTGATGGATGTGAAACCTGTGTTTATAGGTCAGAATAGGTAAAAACGAGCATTTGAGATGGATAACTTGCATAACGTATTCAATATTAGGAGGATATATGGAATAGAAAATGAGGATGTGAGAAGGATATATGAGGCGAAAGAGATCAGTAGAAAGTTATGAGGATGAAATTCTAGTATGGTATATCGTGAGAACATATGGTTGATGATAGGTTGGTCTGGAAGATTTATATTAACACTGAAGGTTATGAGGAGGGAAGATAGATCATGGAAGAAGTGGATAGATGCAGTGAGTGAGTTTATTAGGGCTTGGGATATTTCAGGCGAATGTGATAGAGGATTACTTTGGGATTGGATGCAATGTAAGCATTTTGAGTATGAAAGTGGTTTGAATGGAGATATTTTATTTATAAGTACCCCAGAACCAATTTCTGTGAGTCTGTATTACCCAGAACCTTTGTAAAGGCTCCTGGAGATCAAGGCTGCATTTCTTCCAGTAGCAGGTAAATGTGAACTCCTTTGGAGTGAGAAGTTCTTTGGCGAGACTGTGCTTCCAATGATATAGCCTCGCCAAAGGTGACCTTTCGCTCATGGTGTAACCTTGAGGAGTTGGAGTCCAGTAATACTGATGGAGACATTGGTCTCACCTAGCAAATCATTTTAGTGTAAAAAGTGAAAACTTTAGGAATGCTTTATAATTAAGGAAGTCCATGTTTCACTTTATCGCACTAGGTATTTGTTGAAGTTGTGTGTGAATGATTTTCAAAGGCTGTGTGTAGCTGATCCACCTCCATGCAATAGGGAACGAAGTAATGACAGTATATTGAATAAACATATGAAATGTAAAATACTGTCGTTATTCCTGTTGATAAAATTTAACACACCGGAGATAGATAATAATGAAAATTTGATGTAGGTGGTCATCTTGTATATATGTTTATTACAAAAGCTAGTAAACTGAGTGATCTTTAGATTACACATTTGTATCATACATATGTAAGTTTTCAGATCATTGCTTTTGAAATCTGAATACACTTATCTGCAGTAATGGGAAATTGCTTTTGAGCTACTATACTGTTGATAAGTTGTGAGCATCTTTGGTTCATGAAGTTTAAAGGGAATGCCTGGTTGACAGTTGGACGAACCTGGCAACATGGCATGGTTGTGTTGGCGATACTGCTGCTGCTGCTGGAGAAATCAAGTGCCACAGGAGGATGAAGCTGCAATCTGTTCCACCACAACGTCCACAGCCTCACAGTCAAGCCTTGGTTATCACCAGTTCCCTGCTGTATTACTAACTCATGGGCTTTTGGCTGGAATTTAAATAAAGTGCTTTACGAGTAAATAACCTTTAATTTCTGCGTCTTCAGCAGCTTTACTTGTCACTTTTTTACACTACTACCCAGTTATGCTGCAATCGTTTGTAATGGTAATACTTTATGACATGCAAGAGAAATTATGTTATTGGATTTTATGCAATAAGAAAATGAATATACAGCACAGTCTCACTATTTCACATTCCAGTATAATTCAGGTTGGGATATTTTGCAATGATGATGGCACAAAATTTGTACAGTATTTTGATCTGACGATAAAGAAAAATGAATGGACAAAGGGTTAATGATTGAACTACTGAATCATTTGGGCTCAATTGTGTTGCATTTAGATTTAGGTGGGAATTGCACAGACCTTGAATTGTTTCAAGGTTGCACACAAGCTGTTGTGAATTTCATGATGCCATTTCTTTGATCACCTTCACTCTCTGCTGGGCTTTGTATACATAATATGGCAAAGCTTGAAATTGGTTAAACTTAAAAAAGGGAAATGAGTAAAGGGGTTAATAGTGGTGTGTGGTGCATAAAAGATGAAAGTAATGATGAAACCAAGCCAACATTTTCTCAGATGTTACACTGAGAAATTGAGGCTAATGATAATCAGTTCATAACGATTAGGTAAGAACACTACCAAACCTGTTAAAGTGGCAAGTAAGAGCATGATTAGGTCAGAACACCGACAAGACTGTTGAGGTGGCATGTAAGAGTACGATTAGGTGAGAACACTACCAAAACTGATGAGGTGGCAAGTACGATTAGAGATTTAAGTTCATTTGTGATGGCTAGTAGGGGATGGGGTATGGGAGGGGGATATTGCCATCATTTCGCTAAATTCACTGGCTCTTGTAGTGTGCCCAGCCTGAAGCACTGTGACATGGTGAGACTGTACTGTTACTGTAATGGTGACATTATAAAAAACTAATACAGAAATATGATGTGTTATTAGAAAATCTGTAATTATCACCTTTTGAGTAAAGAAAAAATTTTGTTTATCTTGTAATTACTGAACCACATATAAGCATGATGGGCCACATCCTAGTAGTTGTGGTATACCAGGGCAGCAGTGTTTCTTCACCACACTTCTTTAAAACATTGTAATTTCTTAAGACTGCCAGTAAAATGTTATTAACTTTAGATTGGGTTGCCTTTATCAGTATAAGAAAAAACAGGACACAGTCCTTGAATACTGGGATATAAAGGGTGGTAGAAAGGTTATGAGGCATAGTAAACAATAGATGAGGCTGTGGTACAAAAGATGAATGATATGTTTTATGCTGATGAAAAACCATATTGTTTATTATCAAAATGTTGAGAATGGGTAATGAGGTGAGGATGTTGAAGGTAAAAACATGAATGGTAGGTTATGGTAGAAACTCATATATGTAGAAGACATAAGGAATACTTAGAAATTACTGCAGAATATTAGATCATATGAGTTGGAATATTAACATATGGTCTAGAGGTGGGGCAGACAAAGAGTTTAGTGTAACGAGGTAATGAAGATAAGGTAGAATTTGGTATAGTGCTTAAAGTGAACCAGGTACTTGGAGAAGTGTTAATGTACTTTTGTGTAGTAATTGTATGAGCCTGGAATGAAGGTAACAGGTCAGGATTTACTTGATGCTCTGATTAGAGCAGTTTTCAAAGGCAGAGTTGTGATGAGGGAAAGTGAAAACTATGAAGGTATTGATGTTTATTTTAGGAAAGTTAAAGGCTCAGTATGCAGTAAATAGAGAGAGGAAGCTAGTTTTATGGAGGGGTGCAATTGTGTGGGTAAAATATTTTCTATTTTGAGTGTAGCTGAAAAAATGCTAGAAAAATGAAATGGTATGCATGCAGCATTTATCATGTTATGGGTAGTTTATGATTAGAGTAGACAAGAGAGGATGTACAATATGATAAAAGTGTGTGAGAGTAGGAAAATTGTTGGAGGCAGTGAAGGGCCTGTCGACAAAGAGCAGGACTTGTTTTAAAGCAGGTGGAGAGTTGAATAAGTAGGATAGGTTTAAGGTTGGGGTGATGCAGGATTATGTGCCCACATAACAATTCAACATTATAGTGGATGGACATTGGAAGTCAGACTGTGATATATTATGTGGACAGAAGTTGGAGAGGGAAAATTCATAGAGATGATGGGCGATTGGTTGCAGAGGTATTGGAGAGAATGCTACACAAAAAGCAGATTGAATTTTTAGGATTTAGATTTGGAGTTGAAAGGTTAGATAGGAGGAGGAATGGGGATATCAGATTGAGATGTAGAACAGTTAGAGAATTGGTTGGAGATGTAAAGGACAGAACTCTAAGATTTTTGTAAAGGATGACTTGGTGTTTATGGATGACAGGAGAGGAAGGGAAAGAACAAATGATGTGGAAGAACACTTAAGATGGAGTCTGTCTATGGGAGGAATGTTTGGAATTGTTCTTTTAGAATGTTCCTCATGGGATATCCTCTCGGTCAGTGAGAGAATAGAGTATATATTGGATCCAGATAGAGTGATGAATACAGTAATAGTACTGTAGAAGTTTTAAGAAATTACAGTTCTTACCCATTTGTATGGCTTTACTGACCTTTAGATTTCATTTTTCTTCTCTGCTGATGATGTTAATAGAAAGAGAGCTTGAAGAGTGATCTTTAAACTTTTGTAGTATTGAGGAATGTAGGGGATTAGTTTTTTGTTTTGTCCATGTCTGCACGAAATGTTAGTCTTCCTCACAAACATGCTTCATCTCTCTGATGAAAATTGCTTTGTAGATTCCTTAGTTTTAGACCTTCTTCATATTACTTTGCTTGAGATTTGTTTTGTTGCCAAAGTTTGTGCTCTCTTGTCATCAGATTGAGAAATGCCATCTGCATGAATGAAGAATATACAAAGATTTTTAGATATTAATCTACAAGTGACTCACTCAACTGAAAGTCTGCATATTATCATCCTACTTAATATCAGGGCAGTTACATTAACTCGGAAGTGCACTCATATTTGAATTCTGTTCAGACTCCAAGGAAAACCGTAACTTTAAGTGGCTGATCCTGTAGGTACAAGGCAAAAGAATACACTTCTTCCCAGAAACAGTATAACATTATACTAAAAAAAACTGGTTATAAAGGTAGAACATAAGTTTTCATTAAGCCTTTCTTTTATTTTGAAACTTGCTTATACTATTATTGTTGTGAGCAATACTATATGCAGTTGATAAAGAGTTACTTGTAGTAAATTTCTGCCTGCCACTGCCTAGAGTTTGTGGGTGATGGAGCAATGCTTTTTTCTTTCATTGCTGTAATTAGAAGTTTCAACTTAATTAATTCATAAAATTTACAAATGTATTTCAGCAACATACCTTTCAGTATGTCCATCCATTTAGCAGTAGACGTTTTAGAATGTTACTCGTGTTAGTCTATATAGCAGAGGATTTCTTCACATCTGTCTGTAGTGAAGTGTAAGTCTCATTGCGACAGTTCAAATAACAGTGTCATTCCCTTGAATAGCCTAAAGTTAGTCCCTATGATAGTGAAGCTTTTAGTGTCAGTTCATGTGATAGTCAGTTCGTATAGCTAGTGAAACATTCATTCAAATCATGTAAGTAATTGAATTTCCAATGTATCATTTCATATAGTGATAAATTCCGTTTGTTCATATATCTGTTGAACTTCTGATATATCATTTCATTCCACCAGTGAAATTCGCAGTGCATTCAGTCATTTACGTAATGAAATTTTGGTGTATCATGTGATACAGATGAATAACTCATATTATACGTTATAGGTAATGCTGTTGTCTGCTGTATAGGAAATAAATTGATGAGTACCTATGACAAAAATTGGCAAGAGTTTTATAATTGTTAAGATTATGGTACTGATATGAACTGTAAATCATCCCTAAAATGATATATATATATATATAACTTGTTTAGATATGTATTAGAGATATAGATGAGAGGACAATGATTTTATTACAGGGTGTAAGGAAATTTTGAAGTAGCATTGTTATATTTGTACTCAGGCACAAAGATAGATTGTACATTATGTGAAAATATTACGGTGTGTATTATTGAAAGAGAATTTACTAGAAAGTTAGAGGAAGAGAAAATGGAGTTAAAGAGTATTAAATCAGTGGTGCGTGTGGGCATTCGTGGTTATGATAACCAAAATTTTGTGTGGCCTATATTTTTTTTGTACGTGACAAGGTAGTTATTATTGTTGGAACTGAAGTAGAAATAGAATGTAGATATATATAGTTTCTTATATTCTTGAATGTAGATTTGTATTGCTAAGTATAAAGCATCCTTGTAAGTTACATTTTCCTTAGGATTAAAGACATCTTTGATGGTTACAGGTAGTGCCTCATCTCAAGATTCCACAACCATGGGACAGACGGTAAGCCGAATAAATGACTTTTTTCAACGTAAGCGCACACCAGCTACACCACCTCCTGAAGATGGTAACCATGTTAGTACCACACAGCCTGTGTTTGACTTTGTCAACACTTCAGAGGCAGTCAGTACCTTCATTCCTTCACATACCAGTAGTCTTCCGAAGTTTCCTCTGGCAACCCCGCGCAGTCCTCTCCGGCGAAGTACAAGGCCTCTGACTCCATCTGAAGGCTCACCGGGGAAGCCTCCATCAAAACGACTGAAGGAAGATGTACAGTACTTGGATTTTCCTGTCTTAAGGGATGATGAAACAATCCACTATGTCCAGAATAGTAAGGTGAGTGTGGACATGTTGGTTCCTTTTCAAGACTGCAGTAGGATGAATAAAAGTTTATTAACTTTCAGTCTCTTTGCTATTATACCTTATCGTATTCTGTCGTAAATGCCCAAATTGCACTTGTTCCATAATCGTACAAGAGTGAGAGGCATAGAAATAAGTAGATTACTCATACACCTAGCCCCAGCTATCTGGTGCTTTCCCATCATTCCCCAAAACTAGTGCATATGAGAGTGTGATGTTGAATTATACTTGAATTGCCCATGGGGGTTTAAGTCAGTTTATTTGACTGATTACCTCTGTACTGTATGTCTCACAGGTAATGCTGATCATGAAAGGTGTACCAGGCTCTGGTAAAACATACATCACAAGAAAGATCAAGGAAGTGTATGAGGATGCTGTTCTATGCTCAGCTGATTTTTACTTCATGCAAAATGGAGAGTAAGTAGTTTATTCCTAGTTTGTTTCCTGTAAGAGAATGGATGAATGTGTGGAGCTCTTAGTCTGTTTCTAATTATCTATATGTTCGATATTAGAGGGTACTTCTACACTCGTGGGGCCCCATCCCCTAAACTTTCTCTTTTATCTTACAACTTTTGAAACTAATGTATGCTGTCATCATTCAACATTTTCATCACTCTGTTTATTCTCCTCATCCAAAGTATTTCTTTATATCTTTCCTAAACAGCATCTTGCTTAACTTCCTCGTATGTTGTCTAGTTGATGTCTGTGCATTTTTTGAAGATGCAAAGAAATTGAATGTTGACATCATCAAATTGGTTCAAAAACTCAAAGGTTATGGTTAAGTCACCTCATACTCTTGTGTGTGTGTGTTTGTGTGTGTTTCTTTCTTTTTCTCTCTCTCTTTCAGATTACCTGTTTAAGTATTGTATGGGGAGGGAGTTCTACACTTTTGGGGCCCCATCTCTTGAACTGTCTTTACTGTTATACATCTTTTCAACATCTGTGTGCTGTCCACATTTGAAATAGCATAATGCAGTGTATTCCATTCACTCACTACTCTTGTGCTGTAAAAGTACTTCTTTTTATCCTTTCTAACAAGTTTGTTGCTTAACTTCATAGTTTTGGCCTGTACTTTGTGTCCTTGCATTTTTGAAAGACGGTTCACTGTTTACATCATCAAGCTAGTTTAAAGACTTAAAAGTTATGATGGGCCACCCCTTACTCTTTTCTCTTCTGCGGTGGGCATGATTAGGGACTCTAGCCTTTTCCTGTATCTCAGTTATCATAATTATGGTACAGTATCATCTGTGTTGCCTAAGCTTATCTGGATCTTCTCAGTTAGTTCTTTGTTTTCCAGTAAGTGCACTGACCAAACTTAGGAAGCATAATCTAGTTTTATCCAAATGTAGGACATGAACAGCTTGCTGAATATTTCCTTATCCATCTAGTTGAATGCAACATTAATATTTGCCAGTAATAGTTTGTCTCCTTGACTGTTCTCCCAAGGTGTGACTTTCGCAACAAGTTAGGGACGACATTGATTCGTAAGTCTGTCTCACACACAGATTCCTGAAGCTTATTTTCTGCTAGATAGTGTTGATATTAGGACCTTCTTTTGCTATTTCTCATCATCCTAACTCTACATTTATTTGGTTGAATTTAAGTAACCACGTATGAGACTTAAACCTCTTTGGTTTTAATTTCCCTTATGACCTTGGCATCATCTACAAACATGTTCAGGTAGGAGTCCAGTCCTTCTGGTAAGTTATTCACACAGATCAAGAAGAACAATGGTCCCCGCTGGTTAGCTCATCCATTTAGGAAGGCTCCTCTGACATGTGTCCTTTGTTCTCTTCCACTGAGTTAATCTTATCATTGAAGGAGTCTCCCCTTATTCTTGCTTAGAGATCCAGCTTCAGCTATCAAATACTTTATGGCAGACCTGATACAAACAATCCACCTAACCTTCTCTTTTGTCTAAAAGACAGCTCACTCTTTCATGAAAATCTAAGAAAGTGGACAACAGGTCAAGCTTAGCTTAGTTTCTAGAGGTTTAACAACAGACCTAGCTAACTTTTCCTGCACTAATTTGCAGTACCTTACTTACTTGGTGTTATAGTGCTATACTTTTTATGCTCGTGGATGATAAGGGATAATAGTTGTTTACCTTGTGACCCAGAATTACAAAAAAAGATTTCTGCAGCCTTGAGATGAAATCTGGCAGTCTACACATTTGCCAGTTTGGATAAACAGTTCTATTTTCCATTTTCATAATTCTTAATTCTAGCACTGACTTCAGTCATATATCCTTGTAACACTACTGAAAGGAGTCTTTTCAGTTTATAATTGTATCAGTTAATACTCAGAGGCATGTGTGGGATAGAATGAACTGGATCAACGTATTAATTGGAATGTGTGTGACATACTGTTTGTGGGCTGAATTGGGGTATATGAAAAAGGCATGGTAAACAAAGGGATAGTCTGTGGTGCTTGGCTGTGAATGGTAGGATCTGGTTTCACTACAGTGCATTGTGCATGACAGCTAGAAAGTGGATGTGAGCAGGTGGGGTTGTTGTTCTTCTGTTCTTAATGTTCCCATGCAAAGGATGGAGAGGCAGTTGTGTATGGAAAAATTAGGCAATGCATTTGTTTGCCTGACATTAAAGAATAATACCAATTAAAGTTAAGTTGTTAGTCAGAGAGGAAAACTGCTGTGTATGTAGAAACTTTAGACCAATTAAAAGTGTCATTCACATTTCTTTACTTTTGGATGTCTGTATATTGCATTTTTTATTACTGAAAAATGCATTTTCTGGATTATATTTTTGAATCAATACACTCCCTGGAAGAAAATTAAATGCACTGTGGCTCAGCTGTGGTCACCAAAGACTAGAAATACTCCTGGAGTAAGATATCATTTGATAAAGGAAATGGAAAAAGATGTCGGCAGTCTGAATAGGAAAACAAATACAGAGACAAATGCCTCTAAGCTCAAGTGTGATCACTGTAAATGCTCCATATGTAAATGGCTCTACAGAATTGGTCTTTACTCTTTTTTGTTTCAATATGGGAGTGAGGGGAATTTTGGGAGGTGTAGGGGAATGCAACTAATTGTTTCCCATGTACTATTAGGTCTGCCATGCTCAGATTCATTGTAAACACATTTTTCCCTAATATATTCTCCATGCATAGCAGGGAAGGCTTTTACTGGCTATTCATGCTGTCACATGCATTGCAGATGAAGGTTAAGCAACACAGTATTGAACTGTGTGGGTTATCAATGTTTACCTAACATACAGTAAGGTAACGTGAGGTTTCACTTCTTGATGTAATTTATTCTTGTCAGCATTTGTTTTTTCTTCACTGTCAGCATTTGTTTTTTCTTCACTGGGGTAACTTGTTGAGGTGATGCTGTACATTAGGAAGTAAGTAATGTATCATGTATTGATGTAGGTATTGGTGCAGAGCTTGCACTACCGGATGAGTGAGTTTAGACGGACAAATAAAGTCTTTCCACCCTATACGTGCTTAGTTGCAAAAAGTCACATACTTAATTTTTAACTGCAAGTTTTGCTGTTTGTGTTTCCATGTTGCTTCTGTCCATGTTATAAATTTTCATTGTTCATGCATTACTTTCCACATTCATGGATTTTCTTATTTTTCTTCTAATCTTTTATACATCATACAGGTACCATTTTGAAGCAGAAAAGCTTAAGGATGCCCATGAGTCTTCCCAAGAGACAGCTCATAGAGCTGCAGAGGAGAATTGTCATGTTATTGTTATTGACAATACAAATGTACGCAATTGGGAAATGAAGTTTTATCTTAACTTAGCAAAGGAATATTGCTATATCCCCCTGGTGTTGGAGCCTCAGACGCCATGGGCCATGGATTCCAGTGAACTTGCTCGGAGAAATTCACATGATCTTTCTGAAAAAATTATAGCTCAGAAGGTAAGAAAATGGTATCATCCTTCTGTTTCTTTAGCATAATAAGGCATTGTACGTGTAATCTTCCACTTAAATTTCATTGATTTTCATACCTGTTTGCTGCTTCCTGCCATAGCAAAGTATTGCTAGCAATAGAAGACATTATTAGTAGGTATTTATATTACTTAGAGATTGAAAAACAAATTTGTGTTTACCAAATCTTTCATAACTTTTGCGTAACAGGCATTCCCAAAAAGAGTCTTGGATCTGGAATTACAAAGGAAACTATTATGCAAAGGATGAAGTAGAATAGATGTTTTCTAGCTTTTGTTTTCACTTTCTTCAGTGAGGTATGAAGAAAATTTTGTAGATTATCTTTTGAAATGAAAGGAAGTGGGTGGATGTGTAGGAAATGAATTACCTAAGGATGGCATATGGTATGAAGTATGTTGATCATGTGAGAAATGAAAGTTTTACAAAGAGATGTTGTAGTGAGTGTAGTCAGGATGAGAGGTCTAAAGTGAGGATGTTAAAAAGGTGTGGGCATTTGGAGAGGATCATACCCTTCTTTTCCCTAATAGACACTAATCTTTCCTTCTACAATATTTTCAGTGCATCCAGGACCTTAGCCCCCTTTCCCACCCTATAAACTCACCTGAGCCCCTATGGTTCCAATCACTACCACAGATAAATTTATTTTCCCCATTTGCAATATTTCTATGACTGACAAGTAGTGGTTAACAAAAC
>JAUTYZ010119314.1:0-11364 GCA_032273725.1 Panulirus interruptus
AAGGAAGCCCCCCCCCCCCAACAAAAAAAAAAAATAGCTGTCACACCTACCACCTTAGACCTTAGTGAGGTTGCATCAGAGAAATATGGAAAGCAGCTTCATTTGCACTATTTAGGTGTCAAGAATAATGCAACCAATAGTTACATTCAAGAATTCGGGTGTTTTTCATTTTCAAGAGGAAAATAGATGGTACAAGAAATGGCAATGTAGGCGAGTCCTCCATGCTGACAGAGATACCACTGAGGGGCCTGAGTGCTGTGTGGGTGGTGTGAGGAGGTATACTGGGACATCTGATGTGGTTTATGAATGCTAAACTTTGCTTGCAATTTAAAAATGGTGGCCTAGGAATCTTGTCTCATATGATGTATCTCACAGTTGATTGTAAACCGTGAAATGATATATCAAAGTTTAATGGTTTCAAGAATGCTGGACAGCTTATAAGAGGGAATGCTGTAAGTTAACTTCAGTACTCCAAATATGGTAGTGTGTTTTGAGCTGGAAAACGTAGGGGAATGTTGAAGGTAGAGTGGGTTGAAAGTTAGGGAATGTTTGTGAGTTATGATTTGATGAAGAAATCTAATTTACATCCTGTTTTATAGCAGAGATAATACATAGAACTGTTGATACACTTTCAGACTATGTTTTGTGTTATTGTTTACTATCATTTCTATTTTTTTTTTTCTTTCTTTTGTCTTCTGCTGACTTGATACTTTATATACAGGAACTCTTGATTCCAACTGGACTGTTGGAGCAGTAATGGAGAAGAAGCTCATGCCACTACCCTTCACATTGGCTTTGTCCGCCATGCTCAACCACCCTAAGAATCAGTTCAAACTCGGATGTGGATTTATTATAGGCTAATGATTTATGAATGCATTGTGTAGGATATCGCCATGCTCATCCTTCCATCATGATTTCTTCAGTTGTTGAGCAAGCAAAGCTCTACACACACAGGAAATGTGAATGGATGTAGTACCAATTCATGAAGATATTATATAAGGGTATTGGAATGTACATAGAACCATGGGAAATTCATAGCCATAATTTTCCTGTGCATCACTGGGGAGTTGTACCGTGACCAAGTACTGTGTACTTAATATAATGATTAATAGTACTGTTGTGAAAATATAATGGCTTTTTTATTTCATGAATATTATTGTTTTCCCTTCTTGCACAGTTGCATATTGGACCCACAACAGCCATGTTCATCCTGTATTGTTGGGTGGCAGTCGTTAGGACTGAACAGGATGATTGGATAACTTGGACAATCTGTTATCATTCCTTTTGAATGAGTCTTTAATTTTACTATTCAATTTTTTATTATATTCTAGGTGCTGTCAAGTAATTTCCATTGCTAATTTTCTTTATTATAGTGTAAAGGTAATGCTGTGTGAATATTGCAATATTTGTGTACAGTCAGTCAAATGGAGAAGTGGAAATGAGGTTAGTCTTGCTTAATGACTTTTAAGCTTTTAATATTTGCTTGACCTTTGATGCTAAGCTTAATGAACTGACTTAGTATTCTGTGTATTATAACTTAATATATGAAAAATAACACTATTATGTTTTCATAAGCTGTATGATTGAGGTCAAACAGGAGACCGATTATTAATGCTCCCACAAATGTAATTAGAATTAATACAAATTTACTTCCGAAAGAGGCAACATTGTTGCTTCATATATAAAGAATATGGGGGGAAAAGGGATCATAGAAGTTACTAAAATTGTCACGTGCTTAACATCGTAACTAATGAATTACTTTTCATTTCACAAAATTGCAATGCTCCATGTATGAAACTATTTCATGGGATGTAATCCCATTACATATTGCTTCGTTACATGGGAATATTATTGTTCGTTAACAAATTATGTAAAGCTTGTCAACAATATTGGCAGTACATTGTTGGTTTTAAAGTGAATCCTAGGTAACAGATAGATCACTGGATGGTAAAATAAGCTAATTAATACACCGTGTACTGCAGAGTTTCAGTCTAGTTATGTTTCTGCTGAGATTAGTGTATGTATTGTCTGTTTCACACGTGACACATATTAGCTTATTTCTTTCCTTTTGCTATTGATGTCATTATTGAATTAAGACATTAATCCAATCTGTGATTCCATAGAACAAAGCAGTAGTGTCTGCCTTAAAACAACCAGATAGAAGGCTCTGTAAAATATGCTCCCACAAACCACAGCAGTGTACTAGTCTGTATTATGGCCATACCGGAAAACTGGTTGGGTGACACAAGTTATTGCATTACCTCTGAAATGTAGGCAGCATTGTAGATAGCCATGAAATATAGTATCAGATTGTTGGAATTGTTTTGATATTTGTTATTGTGTACAAAAACAGATGGCTCTTTTAATATTTTTGTATTTTATTTATGCCTATAACTGTACTAGGGTGGTTAGACTACTGTAGGGAATTAGGCTGTACTTGCTCTGTTGGAGTACACTCTCTTAATTGTGTTCCATAACAAGATGGTTTTAGGTGTCATTTATTATTTAATGGTGTGTAGGTTCCAAGCAAAATGATAAGGTTCATATCTTAAGAAGCAGGTGCCCGTCTTACTTTGCAAGTGTTAGAATGTAACCAATATTTGTGCTAAACAAAACAGCCATATACCTTTAGTACAAAGTTTCAGTGGAGGATCATGAGATTATAAACACTCAATCTGTATGGCTTTAGTTAGTGGAGGACCATGTGCTGTCAAAAGACAGTCAAATTAGAGATGACTCTGAGTGACTGAATTGATCCAGGAAGGCAAACTAGGGCATCATGACTGTCACAAATTTACTTTAATTATATATAACCTTGTTCATTGTAAAGAAGCCTGTAGAGAAGACCACAGAATTCTTAGTTTCAGCATCACATCAATCATTCATGTACGATGATCAAATTGGGCAGCTTGTTTGTCCAGATACGTGTATGGAGTTTCACGTTGAGTCCAAGGTAAGTGTTGCAACATTTAGTCAGAGCATATACATTCATTCACAAGTACATAGTATGTCGCCCTTTAACACTTTCAGTCCTTACTACATGTGGTGTACGGTTTTTGGTTGTCCTAAGTGTGTATGCCGATTTTCTTAATGAATTTTCCTCCCTGCATTTGAAGAACCAATGGCTCCTTTACTTATTACAGCCATGCATAGATGCCATATGTCACCTACAACTCTAACTAGCCTGCTTAAATATCCACAAGACTCACTTATCCAGAGAAAACCATGGTGGGAGGATGTCAAGCACTGCCTCTGCCCTGCTAACAGTGTAAATAAACAAGATTTTGTGGGGTTTAGATGACCATACCAGTCAACTGTCATGTTTGGACGTACCAGGATATCATGAGAAGACATTTTTGAAATGATATTAGAAGAAGACACAGTCTCCATGCAGAACAAATGGAAATGAAAGTGAAAGATGATGCTGTGGGTCACTAGGTATGTACTAGTATAAATAGCTCATAATCTTGTTTTTACTTAAAATTTTGCTAAAATTGATGGAGCTGGGAGGGGGGAGAATTTTTTTCCGCAGATGGGACAGTGATGAATATTTGTTTGCTTTTACTGAATACTGTAGAAAATTGGGATGCAAACTGGGTTTGGATAACCCCTGAAGAACACTAAAAAAGGTTCCTGTAAAGAATAGTGGTATAAGAGCATGCTGGATACATTACATTTTTAACGGAAATTAGCTAACTTAATGACCACGCCACATGTAACTTGATTAGAAAAATGAGGATTACAGAAAAACATCTCTGAAAGGTGAGATGTAACTGTTTATGTACTTAACCATTGCCAGGTCCCTGGTCATCAGCAAGCAAGGATTGGAGATACAAAATCCTAAAGTGAAAATTTTGAAAGATATGTCGCCAGGTACATTAAGATCAAAGTTAAGGAGAGAGAGGAATAGATTTGTGGAAAAGAAAGTTAGAGGAGTACCAAAGCTATTGCAGAATTATAAAGTCAGGGGTACAGATGGAATGGTGAAGAGTGGAGACAAAAGTCTAGAATGGTTTGGTAGCAAGGAAAAGTGGTCATACAGATCATGACTGGATGGAGGCAGTAATTGTTCCACTCTATGAAGGAAAAGGGAATAGAATTGACTGCAAGAATTAGAGGCATAAGGCTCCTTAGCATATTTGTTAAGGTGTGTGTTAGGATAGTGAGTGAACATGCTGAGAGGATAAATGAACCCCTCGTTGGTAAAGAAAAAGATGGTTTTAAAAGGGTAAGAGAGGGTACACTTAGAATATTAATATAGCAGTCTCTTGAGAAGATCTAAGTTTGAATGATGTGCATGAAAGACTTTGAGAGCAGTTAAGAGCTTTTGAAGTTGAGGATGCATGAGTGTGGTTTAGAATAAATGGAGGATTGGTTATTAAATGTAGAATGAAGACATGAGAAGGGTATGTGGTATAGAGAAATCCTTGAATTTGGTGAAGAAAAATATATATTTTTCTTATGTTAAAAATTTTTATGCTAATGTGTGTAAACCACTACAGCAAGAAAACTGATCCTTCTCATTTTGTACCTGAAGGTTCATCTCATGGATGTGGTAATGTTTGGCCAGCGGTGGAAATATGGTTAAAGCAAGAGCACTAAATACTTAAAGGTAATTTGAGATAAGGATATTTTTCTTAATGATATAATGAACTAGAGAAAGACCTGCTGCATGTGGTGAGGTATTTTAGATAAAACAATAGTGAGATAAAATGATACAGTGGGGTACAAGAAGACTGCATGAATGAAGCACTGGTGGACTGAGATACACTGTGACCAAAGTATTTGAGGCTGATTGTGCATGTATTACTTTTTAGAAAACATGGGAAACATAATATCTAGGTATGGAAGAAATATGTAAAGTGAGTACCCATGTACATTTCATGAAACACCTTGCTTGAAACAGTTGAAATGGTTTGTTAAATGCATATGGTTTCATAAAATACGTCTTAGGTAATTACCATCTACAAATAAAACATTCTTTTACCGTAATCTTTATTGTGGTTACAATAGGATAATCTGAACTATTTCTTTTCTTTCATATAGAAATAGATATTATCCATTACAAGCCTCTTCGATAGGGACAAATTGGTCCAAGTTGGGGAAATATTCTCCTTTGTTAAAAGGTTTGAGCACTGAGCTGAAAGGCGTTTGTAATGCTGCTGATTTTGCTTATTCTTTTTCAAGCCATGCAGATCACACAAAGTCCTATACAGCAAGGTTTTGAAGAGTAGAAGAGTTGTATCCCACTCAGAGCTGACGGTACCTCTCACCCATGATGTTTCCTGTTCTAACCTGTTAAGAAAATATGACTATACAGAAATAATATTCTTAAATAAGTGGAGACTCTTTTGCCATAGCCACCCAAGAAGGGAATGGGCATCAGAGATGTATAGAATGATCTTTAATAATTAGTGCTATGCTGCTCTGTCACCTTATGCCTCTTCTACACTTAACCATTGCGTAACTCATCACACCTGTGAACACGATAAGCACTCTTTTAATAGCTCATTTCAGCCTGAATCCTAGAAGTGTCTCTTCCATTCCATGTACACACATGGCTTAGGTTTTGAAAGGTTATGCTGTCTTGAAGTATTTTTAATTTACTGATGGTCACACTGTTCCTTTTCATAATTTTTCAAAGATCCAATCACCTTTAACCCTCCAACAGATAAGTTGCATGAACCATCAGGTCTTCTTTTATTTGCCCTTAACAAGTACTTCATAAAGGTAGTGAGTGGTGGGATGAGGAAGTTAAGTTGCTAGTGAAACAGAAAAGAGAGGTGTATGTGCAATACCTGCAAAGATGGAATGTCAGTACAACGTACAAGAGAAATGTCAGGAAGTAAAGGGGACGATGCAGGGACTGAAAAAAAAGGCAAATGAGAGATGGTGTTGGAGTGTTGGCACACCTCTGGGAGGATACAAAAATGTTTTAGCAGGATGTGAGTAATGTGGGGCGAACAATGGGGGCAACCATGAGTGGAACAGATGTGAAAGTGGAAACTGGCAAAGAACAGTTAAAGAGATGTAGTGAATATTTTGAAGAATGCTGAATGTGTAAGATGACAGGGTGACAGATATGGGGTGTTTGGGACATGGAGAAAGAGTAGTAGCAAAGGGTTTGATGAAAAGAGTTAGTGAAAGCCTAACATAACATGAAGTGGAGAGGAGGAGATTGCAATTGAATGGCTCAAGAGGAGGTGCCTCAGGACTAGTGGAATGATTGTATAGTGCCATTATACAAAGGCACGTGGGACAAAGTCTGTTGATTAAACCCTGCAAGTTGTATGGGAGAGAGTGGCATGCACAGAGCATTAGCCAGGAGAGGAGAAAAGTGGCTTTAGGAATGGTAGAGGATGTGTGGAAAAGGCTTTGCATTGAAAATTTGTTTGAGTAATAAGCAAATAAGGGATATTTATGTAGCATTTATGGATCTAGAGACAGCTTTATATGGTTCTTGGACATGCTTTGTGGGGAGAAAGCCACCAGAAGCAGCAAGAAGTTTTAAAGGAGAGTAAGGCATATGTGTGAGTGGTTCCTGGTGAATGTGGGTCTGCGTCAAAGGTGTGTGATGTCACCATGGGTGTTTGATCTATTTATGGATGGGGTGGTGTGGGAGGTAAATGCAAGGGATTTGGAGATAGGCAGGTCTACCGTATGCTGGGGATGAGGGGTTGGAAGGCAAGGGAGTTGATTTAGTTCCTGTTTGTAGATGACACAGCTCTGGTGGTAGACTTAAGCAAAGAAATTGCAGAAGCTGGTGTCTAAGATTGAAAGAATGAGCAGGAGGAGGAAGTTGAGAGTTAATGTGAATCAAAGTAAGGTTATGACGTTTAGCAGGGGTGCAAAACAGATTGGACTGTGAATTTGTTGGAGAGAACCTGGAGGAAACCTGAGTGCTTTAGACATTAGGAAATGGACATGGCAGAGAAGAGCTGGAGCTGAAGTGGGTAAGGGGGGTAAAGAATGTGGAAATAGACATCACTGCCTGTGAGGGCACAGCTGATATCTTTGATGGCATAGCAGTGCCAGAATAAAAGAGGGCGACTTTGCTGGAAATGAAATGCTTGAGGATAATATATGGTGTGAGGATGGTCGATTGTCAAAGTAATGACAGAAAAAAAGGTTTGGTAGTAACCAGAGTATGATTTAAGGAACTAAGGTTATGCTGAAATAGTATGGACATACGGTGAGGATGATTGAAGGGCGACCTTTCTAAAAGGATATACGTGTCAGAAGTGGATGAAGCAAAGGAAGGGGTGAACCGAAATGGAGATGGAGTGAAAGAGGCTTAAAGTTATTGGCGTTTGATCATGCAGGAGGGTGAGAGGCATGCATGGGATAGAATACATTAGAGCGATATGATATACATGAGGCAACATGCTGTCACGGCGCTAAAACAAGGCATTAGTAACGGTCATGAGAAACCATGGAAAGGTGTGTGTGACTTGGCTGTGGATAGGGGGCTATATCCACAGAGTGGACGTGAACAAATGCTACCTTTCTTCGTCTGTTCGTTATTACAGATTGCTCGCAAACATTTCAAACTATACAATAAAACCAAAACTAACTTGAATGATACTGATTTTTCTTCCGAAAACGTATACATCTTCATGAAGTAATATAACGTTGTTCTTCCACTGATATGGAGATTATCACATTTACAGTTAACGAAAAATAATTATAATTTATTAGAAAACGAATCAGCCAGTACCATATCGGTGTTAGTTAATGCGAGCGGTGGTGTAAACGCCAGTAATTTTTCGTACCTTGGCTATACAACCTGGATTCTTATGTTGCAATATAGTAATGTAATATACATATTAACTTTCCATTCCATTATAAACACAAAAAATATATAGACGATAGTTTCAGTTTTCAATTTCAATACTTTATTCCTAGTTCTGGAAACATTATTGCGTAATGAATAAATTAGTAATTTTTCCTAATTTGATAAATAATTTCAGTACATTAATAGTTTATTACATAAAACCACCCAACCCCATGAACAAGGCTAAAGACAAGTTGATCACAATCCCGAACTCTTATAATTTTGTATACCTCATTATTCACTTAGTCTGGTGTTACCGGGCTCCACCTGCAAGAGGTGTACAATGCTTGTGAAAAGTTACCTTTGGCGAGGATGTTACTAATGTCCAAGAGAATTCACTTCAAAGGTGTCTACATTTCCCTGCTACTGTAAGTAGCACAGCCTTGGGCTCGGGCAGGAACTTTTAGAAAGAGGTCCTGAGTAACACTAGAACTCTTAGAAATTTGTCCTGTGATAATTATGAATTAAATTAATTTAAAAAGGGCGTACTGATGATAAAGAAAGGCGATTTCACTGAATTAAATAATATACAATATCAGTACCATAAGGGGGTTGTTTGTATATCCGGATACCTAAGTAAATTAGGTATACTTAATCTTGTCTCTTAGTGAGGGTGAGCATCCATCTTTTGTTGGAGATTCTCCCTCATCTCTTAGTAACATTGATTCTTATCGCGTGGTAAAAGAACGAACAGGATGTACCCTAAGTATACTGAATATAACATTGGTGAAAGGAAAAGACTTACACATTAATAATCTGTTTTAGAAACCAAATGCGGGTATGAGGTTCCTTACTGTTGGAGCGAGGGAGAGGTGGAGGTGATGGCGGTAACTCCAACACCGCCCGCCTTCTCCATATCAGCACTATCGATTTATCCACGTTAGTGTTAAACAGTTATAATATACTAAGCACTGTACAAATAATAAGATAGGGAAAAGATTTACACAAGGATAACGGGTCAAGGAAGCTGGAACTAGATTTATCTTTATGTTTCCACCACCTCAAGTCTCCTCCACCATCCATCTCATGACCACCAGACTACCGTCAACTGAAGTATCCCTTTCAACCTGACTTAATGAGGTTAGCTGATTACTTTCCGTAAGAGAGATGACAATTTTCATTAACTGTAAATGTGGTGCATTCCACATGAGTGATAAAACGATGTAAGATCATGTACGACGCAGTAGAATTGTTTTGAGGGAAAAGGTATTAAAAATTATATTTATTGTTTGTCCCTAAATTACAGTTAAAGACAAAAATAATATATAAATCTAATCTGCATATCCCCCAAGTGAGGTTGAAAGCAAAAGGTAATAATTATATTGGTATTAGTCAACGCAAGCGGTCAATGTACACATCCTGCATTCATTCACTATCCCTATCATAAAAAGTACATCTTCATGTCTTCTTTCAATTGATTTATGTTGTAATTTTGTATATATTAATATGTACAAATTAATTTTCTCTCAATCTAAACACATACTAGAGCATTTAAAGTTTTTATGGAAACATCTTCACTCCCTAATATCTCACTGACACGGAATCCACTGCGTATTTAGTCACAAATCAATATTCCACTTGAATACAAACAAGAAATATTATGGGCCAGCCAAGGTGTCAATCACTGGCAGACTCCACCAGTACAGATCACCTGCTGACCTGTTGACCCAGGCTCTAGTTACCCACAACCAACCTGTTGACACCTTAAGGCCGTGGTTAACACTACGCAGAACTTCGCTCTAGTGAGATTTCTTTATTTTTAACGAGTGTGTGTGTGTTTGCTCTTCCCATAATGACAAAAACAATTGGAAAGGCTAGTTTACAAACAAAAGGGATATTAGAAAAAGCGGAAAAGAATGTGCCCTTGACAGATATTAGGAGCGAGTACCACGTGGGGAAGTCTTACTTTTAAGATGTGAAATATTCTTAGGAAAAGGAAGTATATTGCCCTGCAGAACTACCCTGGTGGTGAGGCTACACCCTAAAGCCTGAGCCACACTACAATCAGCAGTTTTATTTTTTTAACGAAAAAATGGATACTGCTGGTGCAAACAACTGGCCTGTTTTGTCTGTCAAGCTCAATGTAACCAGAACTGGTGAGTATTTATTTACATAGTTGTAGCTCTATGACATTGCTCACTCTATTTAAAATTCTAATGGGGTGGATTGAAAAAATTGGAGGTGTGGAAGAAGTAATTATGGAAACATGGAAATGTATCCCAAAATCTGTAAAATTTTGTGTAGAAGAGGGAAGAGGGGTTCTCATCAGATGGTAGACAGGGAAATGTGCACCAGAAACTGGAAAATTGGGGTTCTCATTGGTTTGTAGACTTGGAAATGTGCACCAAAAGCTGGGAAAATTTCCTTTTATTTTTCTCTTGTTTAATGGAACGTTTATAGGTAATGTATCAAAAAGAGTATGAGCATTGATAGAATTTGACAGTTGTGGTAACATTGATTCCTCTGTAGAGTTGACATAGTGTGTGATTGTAATTGGTGTAGCACCTCCTATTACCACAATTTTAAGACCTCATGAAGTGGGCAGGGCTTTGAAGTAAAGGGAAACTGTGAAGTAAAATAAATCTGTATCAACAGTCAAATGTATAAGGAATCGATTGGTACCACTTTCATCAAAATCTATCAGTAAAACAGGAGGGATGCTTATGGTGTCCAGAAGTAATTTTAAGGATGTCTTTGCTTTACACACAAGGACATTTTGGAAATAATCATCCTGAGGACAGCTGAAAACTACCCTTAACTGGCACTTGTCTGAATGTATAGAGCTTTGTTTTGTTTGTAAATCAATGAACAAAGGGCTTAAAGTCGAGATACCATTATTATGAGTTGTATAATTTGCAACATTCAGCATTCATGAAGGCAATTCTTCAAATTTAAGTAACACTACTTAAAACATTTATTCTACAAGGTAGCTAAAAAAGTATTGTTTTTAGCATCTAAACTATTTTCTTGTGGATATCATGCAATACACATAAAATATTTTGTTTGTAGGTACTAGGGCCAATCTGTGCAGACTAGACTAAGCCCATGTTTTAACTTGATCAATTTACGTTCCCTGATCAGCTCATTGGCAGCATGTCATCCCCATATACCATGTTATTCCAATTCATTCCATTCCACTTTATATGCCCTGGTTCATCCCAATGGCAGCATGTCATCCCAATATACATGGATACAATTCATCCCATCCATTGCATGCCAGTTGCTCTCGTGAATGTTCATTCCCTAACACCACAAAACCTTTTTTTTTTCTTTATCTGTTTGCTGTTTCCTAACTTAGCAAGGTAGCATCAGGAACTAACAACTGAGTGTTCATGGGAAAATCCTCTCATAGCTTCTTTCTCTGTTGCTGCTTCTGGGTAGATGAAAAAAGCAGGAGAGGACAATTTTCAGCCCCAATACCCAACCCTCTTTGTTGCCTTGTATGACATACAAGAGATATCACTGCTGTGCTCTTAGGAAAATACAAAACATGAATTACTGACCTGATGCAATCCTGGAGAGCTTCAGTA
>JAUTYZ010119423.1:0-11360 GCA_032273725.1 Panulirus interruptus
GTGTGTGTGTGTGTGTGTGTGTGTGTGTGTGTGTGTGTGTGTGTGTGTGAATGTGTGTGTGTGTGTGTGTGTGATCACCTATATATATAAAGTTTTACACTCTTTGGGCCCCATCCCTTGTGTGCGTAACTACTTTCTAGTAATTAAATTTTTTTGTACGTGTCTGAATTTTCAGATCTATTTCATTTAAGATTTACATCCTTTTAACACACACGAAATTTTCGCTCCTGAAACAGCTGCTGGACCAACAAAGTTCAGGTAATACTCTTTGGATATTCATCTTGCCTAAAACATAATTCTGAATATCTGCAGTTCATGAAAAATAAAACGTACGATTATATTCCCTTAGTAGTCTTCAAATTCCTTTACTTCTACCCATTTTCTCTTAATGTGGCATGTTGTTTGGTTCGCCAGCTTTAAGGCAATGAATATTCTATCCATGTCGGGGTATATTTTCCCCTCAGCAACAGTCTCATTTTCTGGCGGCGTATTTTCAGTTCTTCATTAATTTTGTCACGTTCACCCTTGGTATTTTTCGCCATTACCAGAGTGTGCAGCTGGGACTGTGTCGACGTTAAGTTGACGTACCCGGGGAGTGTGTATCGACGCCAGAGTGACGTACCGAGGGAGTATGTATAGTCGCTAGAGTGACGTGCCAGCGGTACGTGCGTCGACAACAGTTTGACGTACCGACGGAGTGTATGTCGACGCCAGGGTGATGTATCTGGGTAGAGCGTGCCAACGCCAGGGTTATGTATCGGGAAAGTGTGTTTTGACGCCAGAGTGACGTACCGGGGATGTGTAAGCCAACGGCATGGTGACGTATCAGGGGATTGTGTGTCAGCTGCAAGTGAAATATTGAGGGAGTGTGTGTCGTTAGCAGCGTGACGTACCGGGTAAATGTATGTCGATGGCAGGATTACGTATCGGTGGAGTGTTTGTCGACGTCAAGTTGACGTATTGAGGGAGAGTGTGTTGACGACAGCGCGATGTGCATCAGAAGTGTATATCTGCGGGAGGGTAACGAATGGGGGAAGAATGTGTCTATGCTAGGGTGATGTACAGGGAGGGTGTGTTGACACCAAGGTAACGTACCTAAGAAGTGTGTGTCGATGCCAGGGTAACGTACCAAGGAAGTGTGTGTCGACGCCAAAGAGAAGTGCAGGGAGAGAGTGTATGACAGCGCAAGCATTATCTGCACACAATTTCTTGATCTTGCTAACGCGACTGACTTCCTGGGAGAGTGTGTGTTGACGCTGGAGTGACGCAGGAGGGAGTGTGTGTTGACCCTGGAGTGCCTTACTGGCAGAGGGAGACGACATTAGAGTTAGTTACTGGCAGAGTGTGTCATCAGTTGACGTACCAAGGCTGTGTGTGTGTGTGTGTCGTCACTACAGTTATCTACAGAAAGAGTCTGTGTCACTGCTAATCTAACCTACGGAGGAAATAAGGCGAAAACTTGGGGCTTTTCGTAGGTTACACAGGAATCATGAAATGGTACAGGAATTGCATATCTAGAGGTACGTTAAAATCATTTGAATATTTCATTCCATGTGTCTTCTGCCCTGCTTATATCTAAGAGACGTAGACTGGATTTCTTTCTAGGTGATTATTCTACTGTTTTATTCACTAGTCTAGTGTTAGTGAGGTACATATACCTTCACTGATTCAAGAAATATTACGAAAGAAATCTCTGCTCCTCAGACAAGTATCTTACAAAGTGCATCCATACTTCCTCCTCCTCTCCTTAAGATAAAAACTTTCTCCATTTTCTTTCCTCTGCACCAAAGCCACTGTTTATGATCCAGACTTTTCCCTCACAGTGACCAGGTCTCAGTCTTCTGTTATTTCTATTTGTCTTCACAGCCAGAAGCCTTCTAGTATATTTCTTATCACTTTTGCTCAAATTATTTTCACAGAAATCATCATATAATTCGTATCTTTCAAAACATGACAAAATGATATTCGTTTCCACTTTATAATATTTTCATATATCAACTTCCGCTCTATATGTAAAAAAAAAATCTGCCGTCGTTTCTTTGTACCTTCGTACTGGAGGCACAGAAAACAACGACGGGGTCACTGCTCCTGGCGACACACACCCAGAACAGATGCTTGAGTTTCTTGGTTCTTTTGTATGGGTAACATTAGCATCAGCTGTTGTTGACAGCCTCCTCTCATCAGCGAGGATATATATTTCAACAGTATACTCAGGTGCAAGAAGACGCTACAGGCAGCAGTAGCTGTACACAAAAGAAAAGATCTTGGTGCTGTCTCTAGTTCTTGAATAAACTGATATAGAAAATAGCCATAGGAAATAACAGTTTTCTCTCCTGTTAGATAGAGGGTAGAGGACCCATTCTATCGAAGCAATGTTGTAGTGGGGAATCATGTGGTTGGAAATATCTGGTGGAGAAACCATCTCACAGGAGGGAGTCAGAGCTCAACATGTCCACGCCCTTTACACTCACCTACTTGCAGAACTTTTTGAGTGAATCGGTATCGTTATTTCTGAAGACTGATATCATATGAATCTTTCTTCAGTTTTAGACATCTCTTTTGGCATCGTTTATCATTCAGGGAAAAACTCTCATGCAAAATTTCTTCTCAGTATGACCATGGAAACTGTCTCAGTACCAACACGTCCTTCACTCTGTCCTTCCTTGTGACATTATTTATCCCCTATTTTCCATCCCCTTCCTCCCTCTCTCCTTCCCTCCCTCCCTCCTTCCCTCCTCAACTCTCACACACACCCTCACCATACTCTTGACAGGAAGCCTCCCATCATAATATATCTCTTCAATTACCTGTAAAGAAATGTTATCTGCTTTTTCTGAATATCTTAACCGTATCATATCTTCCTCTATGGATCCGAGTCTCATTACTTCCCCTTCACCCTGACGCTCGCCTCTAGACATTCCAGTCGTCATATAAAATACGTATCTTTCAACCGTCCGATGCCATCATCTCTCCCCATGACCTACAGTCTTCCACTCTTGCCACCTCACGCCACTGTAGGTATTACCATAAACTAAATCCTTCTGCCTCTTGCTTCTGACACCAGTTAAGTGCTAACAACTCCGCTTGAGAATCCATGTTTTCCATAATCTTTTCAACTATCCCTTTGAGACTTTGAGGAAAAAAGTAAGACGTAATATGTTTCTTTTTTTACACCACTATAGACCTCACTTCGCATTATAATGTCTCCCATTCATTCTGAATTACCATACTTATTTCACAATCATCATATCAACGCAGCGTCCCTACCATACACACCACAGGGCAACCCATTAATACAATGTCCCCCATCCAACTTCAGCTACCAACCACCTTACCCTTACAATATCCCGTACCCACCTTCAGCAATTTTGTACACTGGAAAGCTCACCTACCATTACAGCGTTTCCCCTTCCTTCCATCCCACTCTACAGCCATGACACTAGACAAATAATGTAGTTAAAATGTTCCTTACCGTCCATTACACGTTATGGTGACAGGAGTTACCGTGAGAGAAACCCAGTACACAAAACGTACTGGTCATTACTATAACGACATACCAGTACACTCTGTGCTTATTAGTATACAGGTTGCTGTGAGGACAGCCTATCGCACACGAATCCTGGCCTCAAAGGTTACCTGACTTGTGAACTGGTTACTGGGTGAACTGTGATGTTACTCCTCGACGTACGTGCACTAGTCCCTAAGTGTACTGTGATGTTTACTAACGATATATGCGCACTGGTCTATATGACCAATATGATGTTACCCCACGACAATCGTGCACTGGTCACCAGGTCTATTGTAATATTGCCCCACGACATAAGTGCACTGGTCACTAGGTGCACTGTGTCGCTACCTCACGACATACGCGCACTGGTCACTAGGTGCACTATGGGGCTACCTCACGACATACGTGCACTGATCACTACGTGTCCTGTAATGTTATCCCACGACATACTTGCTGAGTACACTGAGTGCACTGTGGTGCTTCCCCACAACGTACGTGCACTGGTCATTAGGTTCACTTTGTGGACACTTTACGACAGACTCGACGCATGCCGAGGGCAGATAGTAAGAAACAGGTGCGGATACGTGGACTTCTGTTGAAGAAGTGTTTAAAGTCTTGTTCCGTTCTCAGAACGCAACAGCCAGCGACTGACAGATCTTATGGTCCTCCAGCTACGGCTAATATGTGTGTGTGTGTGTGTGTGTGTGTGTGTGTGTGTGTGTGTGTGTGTGTGTGTGTGTGTGTGTGTTTGTTTGTGTGTGTGTGTGTGTGTGTGTGTGTGTGTGTGTGTGTGTGTGTGTGTGTGTGTGTGTGTGTGTGTGTGTGTGTGTGCTGGTGCACGTATGATAATGCTTATGTGTCTGTGTATGATATACACAGACACTTGACGTATTCCACAAGAAGTTCTGACCGACAGGAGTTTACTTATTTATTCATAATTACCTCAGGATCAGTTTCCATGGAAGAATCGTGGTGTTACCCAAGACCTTCGTGAAGGCTCCTGCAGCTCAAGGCTGTTTTACTTCCGATAGCAGGGAAATGTAGACTCCTTTAGAGCGAGAAGTTTTTTGACGTTGACGAGACTGTGCTCCCAGTGATAAAGCATAGCCAAAGTTGACTTTTCACTCGCGGTGTAAGCGCAAGCATACGGAGTCCGGTAACACCACCGGCAGGGTTTAAACCAATTAACAAGTGTCATGAATCGGGACACAAGTCTGAACCATTCCCATGTTACGCCTGTGCTGGGTTGTGTGTTGTACACCTTTTTCTTGCATTATTTTATCACAGTTATATAAGTATTAATGCAAACTGTGTGTTCATAATCCTGCGATTTTCGAGTAGTTCACATCCTGGAGTTCTTGGCATGACTATTTTAGGATTAATGCTGTACGTCTGGGAATTTCCAGAGCTATGTAGGGAAGGGTTCCAGTGTACCAAAATTATTGGTTCCTTTTTTTTCAAAATTTTTCTTTTCCAGACTCGTGAATATTAGTTTTTATCATTCTGTTGCTCTTGATTTCCAGGACATCATGACTACAGGAGTCCATTTCCACACTGTGGTGGTAAATGTTGGCTTCTATTTTTCTTTGATTAACGGGTTCCAGTGGCTTCTGATTTTAGATTTCCAGAGGTCAGTGACTATAAGGTTCAAGCTTCACATTACCGTCTTGTAATGTATTTCAAGAAAGTAGGGTTCTACGATTTTACGATAGTAGATTTCCAATCACTGAAGTATGTAGTGTTCCAGCAATCCCTGAGTCAAGGGTTCAAGCACCCGGTGAACTTTGGATTCCAGTATTCCAGCAATGTAAGAATCATTGTATCTAAGGCTCTAACATTGTACAACAATATGTTTACATATTTCTAAAGCTAACATGATCCAGTATTTCATAAGTGCAGCGTTCCAGTTATAGAGGAAGAGAAAACACAAATTAAACTCGTGCATATTTCTATGTGTGTGTGCGTGTGTGTGAGTGTGTGTGTGTGTGTGTGTGTGTGTGTGTGTAAGAAAGGGAGAGAGAGAGAGAGAGAGAGAGAGAGAGAGAGAGAGAGAGAGAGAGAGAGAGAGATCAACATGGTACCTGCAAAAACATCTCAGTACCTTCTCAACACCCACAGTGCTGTGTTAAGCTTAGGATACCTTCCCCGATGGTTCAAAGGGGCAAAGTAACATTGATACCAAAACCAGGAATGCTGGAGACATACCCAAAGAACTACCGCCCCATATCCCTCCAAGAACCCACAAGGAAACTTTTTGAAAGATTTATGAGCCTAAGGTTTGGAGGACACCTTGAAAACATTAACCTCTATAATCCTAATCAAAACGGCTGCCGGAAGGACAAAAGCACCACCTCAGCCATCGCGATCGCGGCAGAAAAGATCGCTACTCCAGGGGACAAGGAATAAACTGTACAGTTATACAGAGACATTAGAAACGCCTTTGACAAAGTGTGGACACACGGCCTACAATATAAATTACTACAACTAGGCATGCCTGATATCACAGAAAGACTGTTGTGTAAGTTTCTAGACCTACACACCGCAGATATCAACCCTGCAAAGTTACCCAAATTCCCTCAGTTAAGCGGGGTACCCCAGAGCAACATCCTATCACCAACACTATTCATACCTTACACAGCTGACATTCCCCCACCATTTGGTGCCATGAGCATGGACATCTTCTATGCTGACGACGGCACTCAAATAGTAGCCTAGAACAACTTATTCCTAGATCATACTCGTTTAGTACAGTCAGAGGCAACCACACTACACAGATTTGAAAAGGACTGGAGGCTAAAACAAACAAACAAATTTACAATAGTAGCATCAGAAAAAATAAAACCCAACGACATAATCATAGTTGGTAATATTATAGCGCACAAGAAGAGCTGCAGAATCCTGGGTCACAAACTAACATAAAGGAGTATGAAAATCGATCACATCAGTAAGAGATCCACACACGGAATAACGACCTCTACCAATCTGAATAGACTCTGGCACATTCTAGAGAACCAAAAATTACTCCTTAAGGCCATAATGATATACGTCCTAACTCTTTCACCTGTACCAACGCTACTTGTCTCCAAATCATGCATGCTGAAGTTACAAAGGATGCAAAATAAGGCTCTACGAGTCGTCACAAATGAAAAAAAAATCTACATTAAAGATACCGAAGAGAAACATCAACAAATTAGATTAGATAAGTAAACTGGAAAAATAACATCATCATTAACAAGGTCGTCTTTAACCAACGAATATCACCACCTTAGATCCCTCACAACATATTGCAGATGTTAAAAGTATGTACGACTGAAGCACCATTCCGCAGCCCTGACGGTAAGACGTGTCTGCAGGTGGCTGGCGTAGCAATGCGGTACCCCTCGGGTGTCTTGTTCTCGCTGGCGTTAATGACCCACAGAGAGAGCGTGTTATTGGAGCAACACGGTATGAAGCCCGACATCTACTGCCGGTACATCGACGATATCTTCGTGTGCGCAGACAGTGAGAACATCATGGAAAAACTAAGAGAGAAGACACAAGAAGTATCAGGCCTCCAGTTCACCGTGAAGTGAAGTATTAACCAAAGGATCCCCTTCTTGACGTCTGTGTAACAACGATGGAAAGCGACTTCTAACTGATATATCCAGGAAACCAACGGACGCGGGATGATGTCTGAATGGCGAAGGAGAGTGTGATGAAAGCTACATGGAAAGTGTTATACAAGCATACGTCTTCAGAGCCTTGAAAACATGCTCCTCTAGACCTCCACTGGACCGAGGACTACAAAGGATATGGCAGGTCCTGGTCAACAATGGTTACTATCACAACAATTTTGATGCCATCCTGAGGATACTTTAGGAACGGTACATGTCACCACCACAACTAAAGCAGCATGGCAACCTAAATGAGCACTATCGGAACACAGTCACTACCGGCATTTAAGCAGGATAAGAAAACCGTCAGGGAAATCATGGATGAAACCTGTACCCCTATGTCAACGATCAAAACCTTAGATTTGTTATTCATTACAAATACGCAAAATCAGCCAACCTTGTTATGTGTACCAGTACCAATACCTCTCAAGATATTCTGGCTAAAACCGATGGTGTTTACCAATACCTCTGTGTGATTGGGAAGTGCATTTCCCAAAACGTATGCCGCACTGAACAAGCTAAATGTACTGAGGGCCGACGCATCATCTACTACCTGCACGAGGGAGCACCTAAGCAGCACCACTGGTGGGAGTACGCTGTGATCCTCATTGTGAATTATGTGAAAAGAAACACGAAGCTTCTCTTGCAAACAGGAACTCTCTGGAGACTACAGACTGCATAGCAGCAACACCAGACAATTCAGCGACGGCGTCTTAAGAAATGGGCCTTATATAGGTTGGCGAGGGACAACTAAAATACATTTGGGGTTAAGAGATAACAGTCTCCATTCTTTATGTGGTTTCCGAAGCGACATCACTCCGAGGGGAAAAGTCTGCTTTGTGCTTGATGGCTTCGTAAGAATACGCGGACAGACGAGCGATGGACTGAAACTGCAAAGCATCACAGATACAATAATTTGTCATGCAAGTGAGCTGCTCTTTCTAAAGATATATAGAGAAGAGAAACAGCCTCACCAGGTTTCTGGTGAGAGAGTGGCAATGGAAGATACACACATGAGCGGAGAGTTGCACATGAAGTAATTTTATCTTATAAGAAAAAGACAGTATAGAGCTACCGCCGACCTGTTGAGCCAACGCGAGGAAGCCGAGAGACGACCATCGTCTCATGGTGTTCACTACTGTAGCAGAAGAGTGTATGTTAGTGATGATCAGTTCACAGGAAGGTGGAGATCGTCATTATATATAAACCCCGGTTCACTGGCCTCATGCTAGAATCTGCTAAGCATTTCGGAGCCTCGTGCTAAAATCTACATAGCATTTCGAAGGCTCGTACTAGAGTCTACATAGCATTACGAAGCCTTGCTCTTGAATCCACACAGCATTCCGAAGCCTCGTACTAGAATCTGCAGAACATTTTACTGACATCACCAAAGCGCTGCAACTGCTGGATCCGAGGTGTGTCAAACAAACTTCCAGGACCTTATGTCTAAAACTGGCTGAAACACAATAAGTGCTTCTGTTGGGACAGTCAAGCACCGTGAAAGCTTTTAGTCAGATAGGATAAGACTTGATCTTAACTTCACAACTTCAGGCAAAGTTTGGGGGAAAATTTTGTATACAGCATATATATACGCAGTCAAACCTGGGAAGGTTGACGTCGAAAGGTTGAAGAATGCGATCTCTCTTTTTTGAGAGGCGGAAGAAAGAATGGAATTTGAACCAGTTACCAACACGCACAGATCATCTCCGAACGCATTCCCGCCAGGCACAGGAGGAGGAGGAGGAGGAGAAGTCCTCAGAGCGACCCTCAAGCTCCTGATCCAATAAGAAAAGGGATGGAAGCTGGAAAAGTCAAGGGTGCGTTCTCCTAAGCGAGTGGCTTGGGATGGTTCGCCCCAACGCCAGAAGCCATCCTGCATGTGTTTCTCCTCACATAAGCTGCCTTCTTACATTTACCCTCGCGAATAGTCAGCCCCAGAGTGTAACGAACACTTGCCGAATGATCGACTGTACCAGTCACTCAGGGAATTCAAGACTGTAAACCAGAGATGAATGCAATATGTGAAACCAGTCACTCAAGGATTTTAGGACTTTGAACCAGAGGTGAATGCAATATGTGAAACCTCTGTAAAGATGTATATGTGCAGGTTCTAAAGGCAAGGTGTTTGGTGAATGTGATTTGATTTACAGGTGAGGTGATATGAGGTCTCTTTATCGCTGGTTAATTAGGATGGGATCAACATGTCCATAAGTATATGTGACATGTTTGAAGACGTGGACAGTCTGTGGGGAGGAAACGGGTAGGACGAAACGTGAATATAATTTCTCTTATCAGGCTAAGGCCTGGCAATTCTTTAGCAATATTAGACAGTTTCCCAAGGTGAATATATCATCCACGAACACCGTCAGAACTATTGAGTGATATACCAAAGATGATTTTCAAGGAAGGAAATCAACTCATCACGAACACCACACTGTGAGATCATATCGAAGTGTCGTGTATTAGATCTAAAACATATAGAATTCCAAGTAAGTAGTAGTATGATTCTGTATTATTTGAATATCTGTACTGTCGCTTGCATTATAATCTGAGCATTGACAATCTCCCTAAATGTTCCTGCTACTGAATACAATTCCTCGTGTAAGTTCGTGGCAACAGTAAATGAACTGGAGTAAACTATGTCTTTAGCTACAAAGATGAAAATGTGGACGCATAAAAAACGTAAATGAAAATAAAGAATCAAATCTTGACGTTCAGGAAAACGCCACAGTTTTTGACAGAAACGTAGCAAAGTAGGATATTTTATGATGTTAAAAAAAAGTCTGCATGAGGAAAACAGTCCGTACGTAGAAAATGGACAGGCGCTTAGCTTCAGTGAGAACTGAATCAGTCCAGTTATATGGAAGACCGCAGTAGGAGATCCAGACTTTGAAGACAATGGAATACTTACGTAGGTTCAATCCCAGGAACCCATACCCCTCCTCCTTTCCATCTCTTTCCCAAATCTTTTCTCTTCCACACCGCATCCCTCAAACAAACCCTTCCTCCCAGAGTCTTCAACCCCTAACAGAAAAACCTTTCCCTCAAATCAACAGAGAGATAATTTTTGTGGCTTTATTTCTCCAGACAAGAACTATAGAGAAGATCTATATGTGGTCTTAGAATTACCCTGACATCTGAAAGTGTCAAAAGATTTTTCGGTTGGTGATTATAACTTGACTCTAAAGGCCTTAATGACCCTGGCAGTTGATATGACTAAAATCCCAAATAACCAGACCAACCAAACAACCATACAAACTTTGCCTTACCACTTGATACACTTGACACCTCTTGATACACTATCAGAAGTGGGTTTTATTCTCAAGCACAGACGTTATTCATGGCTACAAGAGAAATGATAACTAAAAAGTAATTAAATGAACATTATTTGTTCTCTTACATCTGCTACAAAGATAAAAAGTGTCTAACTACAGGAATAGATAAATTCATTATATATAAACAGTAATAAGAATACTATAATCTAAATTCTCTGTAGGGGTAGAACAAATCTGCTTACAGTTATACCATTTGGATACCAACAGCCTTAGAGAGAGAGAGAGAGAGAGAGAGAGAGAGAGAGAGAGAGAGAGAGAGAGAGGTGAAAAAAAGAAAAATGCATTCTATCATCCAACACATAAAAGTTCTAGATACAATAACAATTAACTGAATAGGAAGGCAACGGGCTGTGTGATTCAGCTGTCTGGATGGAATTCGTGACCAGCCATTGGAAATGACAGATAGCCTGGCTTCTGTTGCTCATGAGTTGGTATACCACTGGGGAATATTCTTAAGACGGCTTGTACCTCCACCCTGTAGTCTCTACTCCCACAGGGGTATTACTATCACTACTGCTATGGTACTACTACTATTACTTCTCCTCCTACTACTACTGCTACCACTACTGATATTACTACGACTAGTACTACTTCAGCTACTACTACTACTACTACTTCTACTACTATAACTACTGATATTACTACTTTTATTACTATTACTTCTATTACTACTACTACCGCTGCTACTACTACTACTACTACTACTACTACTACTACTATTACTATTACTACTACTACTTCTACTACTACTATTGGGTGATTGGATCAATACATCTTTGGACATATTCCGTCTATACCCACACTAAGTAGTCCTGCACAACTTTACTGAATATCTACATTTTCTTTATCAATCTCATATCTTGC
>JAUTYZ010119645.1:0-11358 GCA_032273725.1 Panulirus interruptus
TGGTATTCTTTGATAGCAATACATCAAAAATTAAGATCAGGTGATACTGAAAACATACCCATCAACAATATGAAACTAAACAACAGAATAAATAAAGGGGATATAAAAGAGGATATGTGTCAGAAATGGAGGGAACAAGGGGAAGGGTTAGACCAAATTGGAGATGGAAAGATAAAGTGAAAAGGATATTGAGTGATCAGTGCTTGAACATGCTGGATGGTGTAAAGCATGCACAGGACAGTGTGAATTGGAACGATATGGTATACAGGGGTCGACATGGACTGAACCAGGGCATGTGAAGCAGTCAGGGTAAACCATGGAAAGGTCTGTGGGGCCTGGTTGTGGATAGGGAGCTGTGGTTTTGGTACATTACACATGACAACTAGAGAATGCATGTGTGCAAATGCAGCCTTTCTTCATCTGTTCATGGCACTACCTCACTTATGTGGAAAATGGCAATCAAGTATGAACAAAAATGTAAAAAGAACTGTATGCAGAATAAATAAATCAATATAAAGGAGCAAGAAGGAAAGCCTATTATGATAAGTATGAAAATATTTCATGACTGATTTTGCAAAAAATCAAAATGGTAGATTACAAACAAGATGAAAAGATGCATGAAACAAGCTAATGAAGGCTAAGATCATTTCACGCCAAGATACAAATGGTGTGACAGATCATCGAGTAGAGCGGTTCTGTCTTGGCATGAGACTGGAAAGTGTGAATGAGGAGATTAGTCTCACCTGATAAGATGTTGATGGTAAAGTGAATAATCAAGAAATGCGGTAAAAGTATGAAAGACTATTCAGTATCACAAAGAATAAGTAAGCTGAAGACATCTGTGAGTCGTGAGGCTGTATGCATCTGCATATTCCAATACAAATGGGAACAAAGATAAAGATTATAAACAGTAACAGATAAATCAAACCACTGTGTGAATGGACAGTAGTGCAATCAGGTATTCATTACCATACTTCTTAACTCCTTTGTGCATTACATGTTGCAAAAAACAACCAAATGGAATTACCATAAGATAAAAAGGCCAAGAAACTTTATATTTTAAAAAGTTCGTACATAATCACAGTACAGTGAACCTCATTAATTCTTGGAAAAAAAAGTGAATCAGCAGTCAGTGAAAATCACCAAGTTTACTTTTGTGTTTATCCTGATGAATAAAGTAAATAAAAAAGCTTTTTCACTCATTTTCACTTTTACAGTACAAGTACATAAACTAATGCTCTCTTCAAATTTTGCACATTTATCCTCCAAGAAAAAGGTCTGCACACAGAAGTAGAAGCATTACTGCAAAGCATATATATATCAATGAAATGCAAACAAATGAGGCTATACTGCATTGTTGTATGCACTAGTATATGTATCTTTGTGAGGTACCATAAAAAACATTTCTACAGGAATGCAAAAAATTCACCTAAATGTCAAACCTTAAGGAAATGTAATAAAATACAACTTCAGACTCATTATCTTGCTTTAGTATGCTTATTTTTCTTACTGTCACACATTTAATATCATAGTACATAAATACTCTGAATCACTAATAAATGAAAAATGAAGAAAACTTCAAACTGTTCTGAGGTATACTCAATGCACATACATGCGCACACAAAATTTTCCATACATATATTTCATCCTATACTTCCAGCATGTAGTAATTAATTATATTAATTTTGAAAAATTATCAAGGAGATGACACTATAACAAACTGAAACCTGCAATTTGGTACGAGAGAGACTATAGGGTCCAAAGTCCACAACATCAATTAGATAACACACAATATATTTATAATTCTACAGTTTCTATGAGGAGGAAAAAGCTTTTAACATAAACTTTTCACATCAGGGATAAAATCATAAAAATTAACCCCTATATACATCTTAATGAATGTAAAACACAAAAGAACCACAAAAAATCAGATGGTGTAGTGAGAGTTACAAAACAAAAGAGACAGAACACTGTTTAAAGCTGCATTTCAAACATTAAGCTAAAAAGCAGATGAGTTTCCATATTCTATATTTTCCAAACTTTAGCCAAAACTCATCCCACATGCTACTGAAGATGGATCAAATAGATGTCAAAACCTACAAGGACTGTAAGACAGGATTAGTGATCACACAGGAAAAGTCTCCTAATGCACATGACGACAAGACAACCATGCACAACATGGAGATTACCTTCTCCCTCCCCGTTCTTTATTGTCAGCACTTCGGTCTTGACAACTATTCCATTAGGATCGTGAGGGAGGTCTGCAGTGCCCTCCCTAGGAGTTGAGTCTGTTTCCAGACAATGGATTAGTTATAGAAAACAGTATGATTAGTACTAAAACTGAATAACTGTTACAATACTATCACACTTGCATATCTAAACAATGCAACTTTAATGTTTAATTCAGGTTATGGAAGATATCAGTGTAACTGTGTACATACATACATGTTTGTTTGTTTATGTCAATTGGAGTATACTGTAATTGGGAATATGCATAAAAGCATATATTTCTCCGTGTGTGTGTGTGTGTGTGAATAATAATCTATTTGTAATTACTACACTCATTTGTATTGTATGCGAAGAGAGTTTTACACTTGTAAAGCCCCATGTCTTGAAACATCTCAACTATCACATGACTTTTTAAACTTATGTATACTGTCTGCAATTACCATATTCTCAGTCAGTTTATTCTATCAATCCACTGGTTGCTCTATCCTTACTATTGTACAACCCTTTAAACTTCTGTATGCTGTTCACATTTACCACATCCTTGTTCAGTTTATTCCATTCGTCAACCACTCTTATACCATAAAAACACTTCTTGACATCTTTTTTAACATTTCTTGCTTAATTTCATATTATGTCCACTGGTTGTTCTATCCCTACATCTTTTGAAGAGTTGTTCACTGTCTACATCAACAATATGGTTCAAAAACTTTGAAGCCATAATCAGGTCACCCTTCACTCTTCTCTTTTCCATGGTGGGCGAATTCAAAGCTTCTAGCCTTTCTCTGTAACTCAGCTCTCTCAAATCTGATAGCTTCTTTGTCGGCCTCTCTGGACCTTCTCTATTAATTCTTTATGCTCCTTTTGTCATGTGGTGACCAATCTTGAGAAGCATATTCTAGTTTTTGCCTTATGTAGGATATGAACAGTTTGCTAAATATTTCCTTATCCATAAACTTGAATGATATTCTGATATTTGCCAGCAGATAGTGTGTCTCCTTTAATATTCACCTAACGTGGGACTCTGATGACAGGTTGGGGATGATATCAACTCCCAAGTCCCTCTTATATGCAGAATTCTGAAGCTTACTTCTTGCTTGATAATACCAATACTGAGGCCTTCTTTCACTGTAACCCATCCTCATACTTCACATTTACTCAGGATGAATTTCATCAACCATGTATCAGACCTTTTTGTGTCAACTCTAAATTATCTAAAATTTACACATAATAAATAGCCAAAATCTTTACATAATAAATCTCAGGATTCACATCATTTGGAGCCCAGAAGAGCATCATTACAGATGTATGTGTGATGATATAAGAATATTCACTACAGTATCTAAAAAACATTTTCACTGTCAACTTATAGAGGGTTAAAGTAATTATAATTTCAAAATCTTATCCAAACTAACTACTCTTCCATCATCCTAACAAGGATTAAAGTATCTTTTACTTTCACACTCAGGCTTGTGCTTACAGCTACTACTCTTCACTTTAAATTACCTTAAAGTACTAAAACATACCAGCTTCTGTGTACTTGGCTCCTGGCCGAGATGATGTAATAAGCTCGGCAAAGTTTGGAGGAGGCCAAACAGAGGAAGAGATTTTTCCTGGAGTCAGGATCTGAGCAGGTGAAGCCTCAGTGTGGGACCAGAAGTACATGAGATCAGGCTATGGAAACATTTTAAATCAATCATTTTATACTCAGGCTGTGGAAACATTTTAAATCAATCATTTTAAACTTTACTAAAAGATTAAAATGCAACATGTGCAGTAAATTCTTAAGAAAACATAATTAAAATAAATACTTTCAAATAATCATGTGACAGGATTTGTCCAAAGTTTTTGTGGTAATTTAGCAGCAGTTAATGGAATATAGTAAAAAGAGAAAGACAAGGAATGTCACCAAAGCAATCAACTCTCTGATGGACTCTGTGCTCATGTCACACTTCAGTCACTCACAAATCACTCCACTGACAAGAGGTTAGCCTTAGTTGCACTCAAATGCACCCATTTTTTTTCTATTTTTCAAGGTGCTCTCAATATAACCACACATTTAATACATTAAGCCACATGCTAAAACATGTAAGATGAGTATATGTTGATTCATGCACTATTAGAGAAATTTTTCATATTTCTCACT
Source organism: Panulirus interruptus (assembly GCA_032273725.1). Classification (NCBI taxonomy): domain Eukaryota; kingdom Metazoa; phylum Arthropoda; class Malacostraca; order Decapoda; family Palinuridae; genus Panulirus; species Panulirus interruptus. Next base: position 4,373 of record JAUTYZ010119645.1, read on the forward strand.
GTAAATGTCACAGCATCCCAGGTTTACACATTACAGGTAAAAAGTTCACTTTTCTAGGACTCATGTAGTACTACCAACTATGAGTAAAATTCATCAAACATATCTAACAATATAACATACATGCTCTAACTCCCCTGCTGCACAAAAGAGTGTTGCTTGGTGGAAAGAGGGTCTTTGTTAGTGGAGTACAGGCAAGGTGACTGTAATGCAGGCACCTCGCCATATTGTAAATGGGGCACTCTTTCTCGAGACTATAATTTTTGAAATTAATCAGCAACTAAGAGAGATATAAACCAAATGGATACAGAGATCAGATTGAGCACAGTTGAGAATGAGGAAATAAGGGTTCCTTGGGTAATTGTAAATGAATTAATAAACTACTACAAGTATGAGGCATAGCAGTGATGAGGTGAGAATGAATAGTGAATGACCAAAGGAATGTTAAATGAATAAGAAGTCAGAACAAACATTAGGAATGACTGAAGCTGAGGTGGAAGGAAAGACTGGGACACTGCATGGGAGAGAGAGCTGTTTCAATGCTAGAGTTAAAAGGAAGGTTCTGAACCTAAGATGAATGGAGGGGGTTCTGAATGAACAATCCTGTTGTTTGGAAAAGGGCACATAAGATAATGTGAGATGAACAACAGGATGTATTGCAAATGTTCTTTCCAATAAGAATACTCTCCTTACTGAGGTGTCTTCTCCAGTCCAAGGTGCATATTAAGTGGAAAAAGAAGTTACAGCATAAATAATCCTTTACAGCATCTCCCTCTCCTGACTGCTTTCCCCCAAGAGGAACACTGCCTCATCTAAAACTCTAATAAAATAAACTGTAATACATTAAAGTACAAAACACTTCCATACTCTCATCAGACTGTACCCAATACTATTTCTGGTTCATATACCATCATATTTTCACTAGATGATTTTTTTTCTTTATTCTTTTTCATATCTATAGACATTTATAATCTCTTTCAGTCTATCAAATTTAAGAAACAGACTTCTGTTTATTGCAGAATGTTCTTATCCCTTATTAACAGCGCTCTGGTTTTAGCAGCAGAGTAATTACAACCTACTTCCATTACATACCTTTCAAAGGGATAAAATACTAAAATCAAAAGATACACATGGCAAAGGATTCTTACTCTAAACAGAAGTTCTAGAGGAGCGTTGACATCTTCAATTTGACGTATAACACCTGCAGCCAACAGATGTGTGCAAAACTGCGTGGCAAGAATCTTGAGATCTTGAGGGGTAACAACATGACGCAAGTAGTGCCCCTCACTGAATGCACTTACAAACCAGTTGATCAGCATCTGACCTGTTGCCATTGAAAAACACAATATTTATCAAATGTACAACATCCTGTGAAAAGTTATTACTAAACACATACATATCAATACCCTGTTATGATGTTACTGTGCCTTCATGCTTATTACGATGTATAACTTAAAAAGAATGAAATTACAGAATTACAGCATTATAGTTTGTTTTCATATCTGCAATCCCAAGTCTTTCATAAGATAGGGTTGAAAAAGAGGCTTTGTGGAAGATGCTATGAATATGAGTTAAATGAAAGTTACCATTTGCAGTGAGTTTTTACCATGAGAGTAAGGCATGTGCACAAGTATGAAGGGAGGAGGGTGAGTAGTTCCACGTGAAGGTGGGTCTGCACAAATGATGTTTGATGTCACTGTGGTTATTTTCTCTGTTTATGAACGAGGTGGTGAGGAGGTAAACGTAAAGGTTTCAGATCAAGGGATAGGTCTATGGTATGCTGTGAATTGGGGGTGCTGTCTGCAGATAACAAAGCTCTGGTGGTGGAGGAGAGAAACTCCAAAAGCTGGTGACAACATTTGGGAATGTGTGTAGAGGAGAAATGTGCAAGTAAATATGAACAAAGGCAGGTAATGAGGTCCACCAAGGGAATGAGATACAATGGTTTGGTTGTAACGTCTGAATGAAGCAGGTAGAGTGCTTTAGATAAATGTGAATGGATGTGGCAGCTAATGAAACCACAGGGTATATACAGGGCTAAGGTCCTCGGTGCATTAAGGAGCACGTGTAAGGAGAGGACAGTGTCTGTTATAAAAAAAGGTGGTTGTAAGGATGTAAGTCTTGGGCCTTGAATGCAAAAGAAAGGAAGAGGATGGAAAAGATAGAAATAACATGCCTGAGGATGATGTGTAGAGTGAGGCAGGTTGATCGTGGTGGGAATGACAATGTAAAGTAAAGGTATGACACTAAGCACAGGCTGACTGAGAGATATGACCAAGGTGTGATGAAATGGCTTGGACATATGGATAGGAAGAGTAAAGAAAGACTGCCTAGGAGGATCTATATGTGAGACCAAGAAGGAAATGGAAGGATGGAGTGAAAGAAGCTTTGAGATGCCTGTGCCTGAACATTCAGGAAGCATACATGGGATGGAATCAACTAGCTCAATGTGGTATACAAGGAGCAACAAACAGTCCAGGTACACCATGGAAAAGTTTGTGGAGCTTGGCTGTGAATGGTAAGTGATGGTTTCAGTATATTATACATGACAGCTACAGTGGACATGTGTAAGTGAGGCCATTGTTCAATTGTTCCTGATACTACCTCACTGAGACAGGAGAGGCAATTACATATACTGTACAAGACTGAAAAATATACGCATTACCTTACCATCCTGATTTAGGAACCCTTTCTATAGAGCTCCCACAATGCTTGGATGGGACCACAGACTGAGAAGTGTGGTGTGTGTCTGTCTAGGGTGAATGCAGTGTCCTCAAAGTGTAAGTTGCATTGTGGGCATGAAGAGTCTTATGATATGTTGAATAAATTTTATAATGTTGGAAAGATGGATGGCATTCAGTGCAACTCATGTGTTTCTGGAGAATATAGTTTCAGATGGGTAAATATCTGGTGGAGTGGAGTTTGAGACTGAATGTGGGGGTTGTTATTTAGTGCTTGTAAAGTCCTTACAGAGTAGGGTTAGTTATTTTGGGTTTATTAAGTCATTATAGGGTGAGTATGTTTTGTCAATGAAATATGTGAAAGGAGTGGGAGGAATCTGAAAATAGGTCACTGAAGTGTGAGGCAGAGATGAGCTATTAATTTCAGCATGTAGTTCAGTGATCAGTTACAAAGCAGGAGGAAGGAAACTCGAGATGTTGCAAAGACCTGAGTGCAAAGCATGCTGAGGTGGAATTGTACTGGAAGTATTGAAAGTATATACTGTATGAACAAGATACAAAGATCCACCCTTACTCTAAGATCCATTGTTCATGAACAAAAATAAGTGTTCTATTTTTTTAATCCATCTTTTTCTCACTACTGCTGTTAATATCTTATAAAACAACCCATTTAATACACTTTATATCTGTTAATACTTTGCCTTATAGTGAAACCTTCAGGTCATATAATATACATTAATTCTAAAAATAAAATCTGTTTGGCTAAATAAAAGGATATACTTACCTTCAAACTTCTCATAGATTTTAAAGTCTAACTTTTCTGGGACAAACTTTGGCTTTGTAACCTTCTTGTCAATGGTTGCCCGATCAAGGGTAAGACTTGCCACTTTCCGTAGTACGTTGCTATCCACAACACCCACATCGCCACTGCTGCCACTGCGTCTCCCTCGCTGCTCAGTGCCATTGCCTGATGAGAACACAGGATTATATATATAATAACCTTACACAACAGAACAGGGCAACAGCTAGGTATTCTGAGACACAGAATATCTTCCTACAAGTACCTAATGTGAGATTTTACCAAAAAAGGCAGGGCTAGTGCCACACACATTTCATAATCAGTAACCTGAGGTCATTTGAAACTGTCTTCAATTATATATCAAGTTTTCCTTCAAATGTTGTACCAGTTGTTCCATGCATGTTATTTCTCCTGGTAGTACTCTGAATAATCTTTCAAACGTGTTTGTTGGACTCTTGTATATTTTTGTTTTATACATCTTTACTATACTCCAAGGTATTAAAATGACCTAATTCTTTTGTTTCTTCCTTGCTGAGATGCTTTAAAATCAAGGAAATTATTCTTGATGTCCTTAATTTGCTGTAAAGCACACATTACCATGTTTCTTTCTCTTCTTCTAAGCTACAGAGTTTGAATTCATTGAACCTCTCATGACAGTTCACATGTTCCATTCCCTTGATCATGCATGTGAAGTGTTTCTGAGAGAGAGAGAGAGAGAGAGAGAGAGAGAGAGAGAGAGAGAGAGAGAGAGAGAGAGAGAGAGAATCATTAAATATATCTAACTGCATCAGCAAGCTTTTCTGCAGTTTACCTGAATTCAATTATATCAAAATTACAAGCCCCAAGCACTCCTTTCTGTGCCCCTTTGTCCATCTTTACCCGTGATTTGGCAATACTCCACAGTCTGTAACGGTGTAAACCACATATCATCATCACAATCATTTTTATTATTACTAATAACTATGTGTGCATGCATAAGTCCTCTGCTATGCAGCAAAATTGTTTCACCTATAGGAATCCATTTAATGGTTATCTATACAAGAATTCCCAAAATTTCAAAACAGACGCATGTCTTTGTGACAAGCACGCAAGCCTGCAGGTCATGGACAAAGGAATGACTTAAAAAAAAGGCTCAGGATAAATCAAATATGGCGGGCATGAAAAAAATTTGGTGACTTTTCTGTCCTGTCTGCAAGGATGGCGCCAGGGAATGCGGGCGGTTTCATCTAAAAATATAAATGAACGTGTTCTCTTTCTTTACAAGCAGTTTATTTAGGCTATTTTATCGTATAAAGAATGCAGATTTATGAAAAAAAAAGTCATAGGCCCAATCTTCCTGTCACTCTCTGTAATATCCAAGGCGCTAAAAAAAAGCTAACCTAAATAACAAGAAGCCATGCATGTTACACTTCTGCCAGGTCAGACCACACAAATGTATAGTAGCACCATATGGTCTTTTAAGTAAAACGACCATGAAAACCATTACGCTCAAATCATCATGAAATGAATTCCTGCACTGCATCAATGTATGGGAACATACTCGAGGATCTATATGCAATTTCATGCAGGAGTCATGTACTTGTACATGCATGTGTCTGGACCCAAGGGTGTGTGTGTGTGTGTGTACACAAATGATACAAATGAACCAGTATACAAATGATACTATAAACTAGCAAAGACGTTTATGAAATAGAAATGTACCTTCTAATTTCTCACCATTCAAATGTACCATAAAATTTTTAACGATTTTTACCAGTTTTCTTGTGTGAATTCATTACTTACCGTCATCTTCATCACCATCAACTCCAATGCTGATGACTTTCATTATGTTCTATTCAAGTCGTTTGACTTATTCCAAAACCATTGTCTCTTCACTTTCATGTGGCTACTTCACCTTGCTATAACACCGTACATATATAAGATATGCTAACCAGTCTTATATGGCATTCCTAGTAGCTTACTCCATGTTTCTTTAACCAACAGTTCAGCAACACCTTTTGTTTTCGGTCTAGTTTTTATGGTTCACTGTAAAAGGATAAAGTTGTGAGAGGAATCCAGACAGAGCCTCTCTGAAATGAGCTGTAGATTAATTCCTTATTCTTATAGGACCTCACCCCCAAGCATCCCACACCCATCCATCTTTGAAAATGGGCTATTTTTTCTCATAATAAAATAAGTAGCGGCACGTAGATAAAACTCCTTACCCTGATTACAACTGTAACGAATCAAAGAGACAACTGGTGAGGTTACTAAATGTAGTCCAAGACCTAGGGTAAACTCTGAATGTCACGGAGGCCTTCACTATACACAGAAAAATTCTAAGTGGAATAGTGGATGAATGGAATAAACTGAATCAGCTGAATGAGTACTCAGTAACTGCGAACAGATTCAGTTTAAAAGTATGTATGACAGTAAAATACGTCCAAAAGGGAGAGAGGCCCCACGAGTGTGAAACTCTCTGTCGTATTGTACAAGTAGGTAATTACAAAGACAAATAGCACCTTGCATGAATTCCCTTTCATTCTAAATACCGAATTAATAACTTTCAAGGGTTTGCGGGCATTCAAATAACGGCAAGGAAGATTTTCCCCTGTCTGCGACAGAAACACTGCCAGCTTCCACTAATAATAATAATAAGTTACTGCATTAGTGCAAAATTTTGTTAACCTTGGTTTCGCAGAGTCCCGTTGTTTAATTTGGTTTGGTTTATGTTAGCTGGTCCCATGAGTCTGTGGGCTGGTGATGAAAACTTCTCCATGCAAGCAAATACGTTAATCACTGAAAGTCATTAGACCACGTTTCAATAAAATAACAATACATAATCATTCTAATCGATCAATTTTCATTATTTTACACTATATCAAAGACAAAAAAATCAAAATCATATTGTTTGCGGTGCATGGGAGCTCTCCATGCACATAGCTTTCGTGAAAAATAAATGAATAACGTGACAAGAGACAAGAGGTGGGGGTGGCGCCGTCCACGCCCCACCACAAAAACGTCCGCCCCAGACACAACCTCAACTGCTCGCCAAGGTTAATGGCGGCTGGGGCTTCCGCCAGGCCACAACTCCTCCCATGACGTCGTAACCCATAACCCCAACTCTTATCAATGTGCGGGAGAGAATAAAAAATAGTCATATTCTACTTCCCCACTCACGTAAACAGAACATTCTTATTTGGAAGGGAGATAGACAACACAAAAGTTACTTATCTGCCAAGATTTTATAAGATAAAATCAAAAACTCTTATAACAAAGACGATTACTGTCAAATTACTCATCAAATCCACACAAATATATACTAAAAGGAATGTTAGTACTGCACTACATCCGTTATCCTGAGTTAAGGCCAATGTTCGCACGCTACAGTAACATATGCTTCCCTGACTCTAACACTATTAAAACAGTACACTCATCTAATAAAGAAATAAGCGATGCGTTTGGCGTCCATATTCACATTTCGAGCTGTCACACACACACACACACACACACACACACACACACTGGCA
>JAUTYZ010119756.1:0-10085 GCA_032273725.1 Panulirus interruptus
ATCATTTTAGTCAGAAATGGGGCATCCTTGAGGTGCAAGCTACTCTACCCTTGCTCATAATGGTCAGTCCTTTTCATCTTTTAAGCAATGCTGCTGTGTTTCCTGGACCTCTTAGCATATACAGTACTGATAGCAGTCTTTTCTATCATGATTTGATACAAGAGACAGGTCTTTGCACCATAAAAAACATTGCAATTGCTTGAAAACACAGACACCACATTTGTTTACGTGTTGATCAAGCAAGTAGCCATCTGAGACTGGTTGGTTGGTCTTTCGTCATCTTGAAATTTCTACTTCTATTATCTTTGTAGGTGGAAAGGTACAAAAAATAGCATTGCATCATTAAATTACTGTAAATCAGTGTAAAACTATATGTATGGTTAGAGGAAACATTGTATTGTAGTGAAATAAAGAAAATGTGCACTAATGTGATGTACAGGGTGTTATATGTTCTCTTGATGCCCAGTGTCCTGGATCAACATTGGGAACAAACAGACAATTTTCTTACATTCTGTTACATTCGAAACTCATTTGAATGGGTCCTTACCAGACTAGATATTCTCTGGAATAGAATTTCACAGAAAGTTTCATTAGATCCCAAACTTAGTCCGTTGGGGTTCAGAGTGTCTCTTAGAAGCCAAATTCAGATACATTGAAGTCTGTTAGGATGGGTATTTACTGTGATTGGTAACTGTTTAATTTGGGCCATGGGAAGTAGAATGTGAAGCAGTATAGTAGAATGTTAAAACTACTTTACACTTCAGATCTTGAGACAGAAGAAGTGTATCATTATTGATGTCCTCTTTCATTTTTTTCTGTTTGTGCAGGATTCAGAGATGTAAACAATACCACACTCTCCTAATTTTCTGAATGTTATTGGCATGAGAATCATCCATATTTTACTGGAAACTAAGAATTTTTACTCTTTTTGAATAATCATGCATGTGTAGGAATCATTCTCATTTTTTGAGTAAGGAAAAACTAACCCATCTCTTGGTCACATTTCTTAGTTTTATTGTCAGTTGCCTTCATAAGAAAACAGACAATTGTAAGAAATGTACAGGAATGGTCAAGAAACTCACAACATATAAACATGATATGCTGTTGTAAAATATGAACTCATTAGCTCCTTGTGATTTAACTGGAAACAGTGCCCATGAAAAACACAGTTTGACATTTTTATTGGACAGCATTTACAGTTTGAGATACTAATGGTACCAGACCATATCAAGGTAAATTACTTTGCTTTCATTCTTCATATTTTGTTGCCATCAGTCATATGCCACAAACAGTTTTCTCTTTTTCTCTAAGTATTTTTTACACAAAGTTTTCAAAGCAAACACCTGGTCCACACATCCTCTGCCTCTCCTGAAGCCACACAGATCCTCCCCAGTAAGATATTCTATGCATGCCACCACTTTCTCACTCACCATACTCCCATACATCTTACAAAGTATACTCATCCGTTTTTTACGTTTGTAATTCGAGCGTTCACTTTTATTTCCCTTGTACATGCATCCGCCACGCTATCATCTAACACATTCAGCATTCCTTGAAGATACTAACTCTCTCCCTTTTCCACCTCTTCTTTTCTTGCTATAACAGTCCCATGTTCTCCAGTGTTGCTCCCATTTGTTATCTTGTAATCCTCACATTTTCCAATTCCTTCCAAAACATTTTCTTATTCTTAATTAAATTTATTGAGACTCTCTTATCTCGTCTCTCATTTGTCCTCCCTAGCTCTTGTACCTTTTTCTTGACATCTTGCCCCTTTCTGTTTTTGCTCCTAGTCACTAGCACTCCTGCAGATAACATTTATGCACAGTTTCTTTTCTCTTTTGCTAATTTTTCAGCTTTTTCATCCTTCCACTCGCTATCACTTTTTCCCATGCATCCACATACCATTTCCCACGTGCCAAACACTTCACCCTCTTGTGTTACCGTTGCTTTCAAAAACACCTTCCACACTTCTTCCACTCCTCCTTTTTCATTTCCTCTCACCTAGTGCCACTGTTCACTCATTCTTTAGGTATTTCTGCACACGCCTATTTTCCAACCTCATTCATTTTCACCACTTCTTTCATACATGTCATTTCTTCTTTTCCTCAAATAACTACAAACTTTCATACATGCCTCCACAAAGAAATTGATCTAACCTCTGACCTGTTAGGACACCCCACTTGCAGGTAAGGCTACCTATATTTTATTATCATTTTTGTGTAATGGAGTGTTTTCACTCCAGGTGCTGTAATGGATTTTGACAGATTTCTCATATTAGAAGATTGTGAAACTTGATTTTTTTATTTTTTACTCTCTTAGGCTGTAAAAGAATACCAGAAAGCTCTGGAGGTGCTGAAATCCAGAAAGAGAAATATGGAGATATGGGATTTGGTTGTGTGGGAGTATGGTACAACCCTGTACACTATAGCTTCATTATTGCAGGATCATCCTCCACTTAACATAACGGTTAGTCTTGTATTGTTTTGAACTCAGTATTCTTATGGATTATGTGTTAGGTTTCATGATTCTTTCTTCCTTCTTGTGTAGTTTTTGTCAAATTTGTTGATATAATATTACATCATATTTACCAGCCTTTCATGAGCAGTGGCTTTAATGTTAAGATAGCACAAATTTTATTGGGTTTTCACTTTTGCACAACCATGGTGTCATGTAACCATGAATGTTTAATGTTTTCACTGATGGGGATGAACATAAGGGCAAGGGTGGATGATAGTGACGTAATGCTTAATCTTGGAGAAACAGAATGGAAGTTGCCACTGTTGCCCTATGCAGATGATGTTTTATTAGCTAAATCAGAGGAAGAACTGGATTGAATGGTGGGTTGCTTCAGTATGCTTAGAATGAGTGTAAAAAGAATAATACTTTAATGTTTGAATAGGTTGGGAGATCACAGTGTAATATCATTATGTATGGTGAAAAAGAGGAAGTTATGGATGTCTTAAGATACTCAAGAATAAGGTTTAATGAGGATGGTAGTGGGAAAGTTGAGAGTAAAGTCGTGCAAGGGAGAAAAATTAGAGGTCCACTGAAAGCTTTGGTAAATAGAAAAATTTAATCATAGAGTATTCAAGATGCTTTCATGATGGAGTAGTTGTCCCAGCTGCTCAGATGTATGGGTTTGAAACCCAAGTTTATGTAGGTTTAGGATTGATAAAAATTAAGAGCAGTAGAGATGGATAACTTAAGAAGTATAGTTGGAATTATCTGTATGAATACAGTGAAGAGTGAAGATATGGAAAGGATATACGGTGTGAACAAATGATTAGAAGGGTACATGGATGAAAGTGTTTAAAAAGATGCTTTGACCATGTCGAACACGTTGCCAATAATAGGTTGGTTAAAAAGATGTATAGCACTGCAGTTGAAAGCTTATGGAGAAGAGATGTGTAGTAGATTCAGAGAGAGAATGGTCTGAAACTACATTAGCTACCTCCTCCCATTCATGGCTCGTGCAGTCGGGCACAAGCTCCAGTTCTGACAAGAATTTTTTTATTCTTTGTTATGTGTCAGTTTTGTGTCTGAATTTGTAAGATAAGAGTTGGAATATTAGGTCTGGAGCAGGGTCTCGAAATACATTCCACCTTTTGCCTTGCGAAAATGAATTTACTTTGCGTGGATTACCTTTGCATGAACTTTTCTTGGAATGCATCATCTGTGCAAAGTGAGGAAGACCCATTATGTTGATGATGCATAGCCTACAAGAAGGTTGGATGGTTGTTAGGTGAAATGATGATAATATGTGGGCTAGTTTTTTTTTTTAGATGGATTAGGGTTGGAAATATGAATGAAAAACAATGAAAACTATAGAAGCTATTGACGAAAGTAAAATTACTTTCAAAAGAAATTAAATGAGTAAGACACTGAGAGGTATCATTAAACAGTGCAAGGTATGGTTGAAGTGTGATAACATATTATGATTGCATTGATATGGCTGCTGTTGATATGTGCAGCACTGTAGGCATAGATTGTGGAAAGAGAGGAGCAGCATGATGGAATCAAGTTTTGGTTGATGAGAAAGAGAGAGGTTGGAAGAAGGTGAGTCTTCCAAAAAATAATGATAAGGGTAAAGAGTGCTGAATATAGTCTTGGGTAGAAAAAAAATATTTGTGCACTTGAATAAGAGTATGGTTGAGAGAGCAGAAGAGGATGTGTTGAAATGGTGTGAACATATCGAAAGAATGAGTAAGGAGAGGTTGACAAAGAGGATGCATTATATGTGTCAGATATAGAGGGGATAAGGAGAAGGAGAGACCAGTTTGGAGATGGAAGGATAGAGTGAAAAAGATTTTGAGTGCTCAGGGCCTGACCATGCAGGAGGGTGAAAGGCATTCATTGGATAGCGTGAATTGGAGTGATGTGGTATACAAGGGGTGATCTGCTGTCAACAGACTGAGCAAGGGCATTTGAAGCAGCCAGGGAAAACCACAGAAAGGTTTATGGGGCCTGGTTGTGGATTGAAGGCATTACACATGACAGATAGAGAATGGTTGTGAGAAAATGAGGGCTTTTCTCTGTTTGTTCTTGGCACTGTCTCACAAAGATGGGAAACTGAAAAAGTCCAAAAGAAAGAATTAAGAAAGATAAAGTGTACAAAGATCTTGGATGAGGAATAATTGAGAATTTAAGGCAAAGTAATATGCTATTTTAGAAGGAGTTAGATATATACAGAAAGGGTTAGGGGGTATGTGCAATGAGTGAAAATGTATTAAACAAGTATTTTTTGTGACAAAGAACAAAATTTGTAAAAGATTAGTAGTTATTTTAAAGAACTTTGGGGAAGGTGGTATAAAATATAGCTATTGGTGCATATAAGATTAAATGTAAGGAGAGTTTGGAAAAGTGTAGGGAATAGGAGTACATCACAAAAGGGGAGATTGGAAAGGTTTAGGGAATAGGAGCAAATCACAAAAGGGGAGTCAAGGAGAACAGTATCCCAACTAAAGAAAGTTGGGATATAGATAGAGTGATTAACTAAGATGGTGAAGAATGAAGGTGATACCATTGTTGAGTGGATTTGATAAGTGTGTTTGTCAACAAGGAAGAGTGACTGTGTGCATATTGCCAGACTTCACCTGCTTATGGTTACATTTCGAGTGAAGAGTTACTTTCAGCAACTTTGTATCATCAGAGTACAGTATCATTGAAGAAATTCTCACTCATTGGTAATCCATCCTTTCCCTGCTTCTATTTTTTTTTTTATTGCAATGCAGCCTTGGAGCTTTAGGAGCCCATGAAGAAGGGATCCTAGGGTTTTATGATAATGATAGTAATAAGAAAGGATTGGATGAAGGTAGTAATTGTACCGCTATATAAAGGTAAAGGAAATAGAATGAGTGAAAGGATTGCAAAGGAAAGTATGTGCAAGTAAAAGTAAGACTTTAGTTTTTTATTATTTGGTTATTACAAGATAATTTTGTTTTGATTGATGAGGAAATGGAAACTGTGAATGGATTAGGTATTTGGGAGTGATAAGTAATGATGGGAGCAGGAAAAATAGAATCTGAAATTGGTTTTAAATGGGAAAAGATTTGCAAGTGCAACAAAAGCTCTGATGATTACAAAGAAATCATAGGCAGGGTTTGCAAGAAGCTTGCACAATGAAATTCAAGGGGGTGGCCACAGCAAAAGTCTCCATAACTGAACTCCAGTGCTGCATCTTAGTGTTTTAGTGCCTCACCCTTAACAGGTCACTGGCAGAGGGCAACTCTAGCGCAGTGTTTCCAGAGGCTTCTACCAAATGTTCCAACCTACTACTTCCACTAATGCTCCCACCTGAATGTTTGTACCTACTACTTCTACCAAATGCTCCCGTCTAGTGTTCCTACCAACTACTTCTGTCCATTGCTCCTACCATTTTGCCTAAAGGCAAGGCTAGCGCATAGCGCTCACCACAGGAAAATCTAGAGTTACAAAGACTTGAGTTATGTGAGTAAAGTGTTGTCAAGTGTTATGTGTGATGAGGAGAGATTGTATAATTGTGAACAGAATGCTAGCAGTCCACATGTGGATGAGGCAGAAAGAGAAGACTGCTTCCTGGGTCAGAGAAGTGCAACTTGACAACCACTGAAGTGCTGACTCACTAGGACTTACAGCATAGATAGAATAAAGAATGAAGAATTGAAAAGGGTATTTGTTGTAATCATTAGCAAAGCTAACAGATGATTCTTTTTAAGATGGTGTTATCATCTAGAATGTTTAATAAATTATAAGTAGGTCAAAAGTGTGTATACTAAATTAATTGAATGTACAAGGGAATAGGCAAACTGCAGAATTGGTGGATCTATAGAAAACTGATTACATGTAGAAGTATTGTGGATGCAGATGTCAGGGGAGTGATTTATAGTTTGTTATAGTGTAATCATTTTGTGTGTAAAGGTGGATGTGTGGATAGAGACTTAAGTCTGACATGGCAAAACTCCAGAATGAAGAAGTAAGAGCTACTCATTAGAGTGGAAGTCAATTTAGTGAGGTTCCTACCTTTTCATTCCACAGTTTTATCATGTTAGACTAAAGTCCCCATCCACACATCCATCTTTCACATAAACTTATTACACTGCAACAAAGCATAAATCATCCCTCTGACAACTTCATCCACAATACCTCAAAACTTAATAAATTTTCTGTCTGTCCATCTCTTTACTTTATCTATCCATCTCTTTAATTTATTTCACTTTAGCTAACTAGAGATAGTTTAAGGATTTATGTGAGTTAACAGGGGCTTACTCCATTTAAAAGGGAAAAGATTTAAAGATAGCACATTGATCAAAAGCTTTATTAGAAATTATGACCGATACAGAAACTTTAGTCCTTCAGTTAGCTTTGGTAAGCATAGTGTTACTGTATAGATATTAATAGTAGAATTTTTTTCTGGCAGTTTTCTTAAGATATTCATATTGAAAAATGTTTTAATGTAGACTGACAAGCTTTGGAAAAGATTTAACTACAGCATTTGCAAGGAAAAATGTACAGACATTTGTGTCTGATGTTGGTAAGTTATCAGTTCAGTGGAATGGATTTATTTTTTTTTATTGTGGAATATCTGATTTACTAATTGAGTATGCTAGTCAGCTTCCTTAGTTGTATTTAATGTCTGTATGTAATATTTAAGCTTTGATTCTTTACCAAAGATTTTATACATCAAATTTAATATTCTTTTTTAAAGAATACAGATATTGGCAACTAACATGTTTTAAGCCTTTTTTGTACTCTCTTGCTTTTCAAGTTTTTTGCAGAAACAGCCCTTTTAGGATTCACTTACTGTGACCGTTTTTCAGGCTGGAGAAGACCTTGCCCGTGAAGTTGTGGATCTACTTACAAAGGCTCTAAAGTACTGCGATGTGAAAAATTCAGGAGCTCGACTGCCTCTTTATCAGTACAGGGCTGCTGTTATATACATGCGGTTAGCCAGCATATACCATAGTGCTATCAGGTAATCATTTAATCTTTCTTTCTCTTTTTTGAGAGAACTTGTTAAAAAAGTCTTCTTTCATGTGCTCTTTAGCTTGGATAACACAGATATGCCTGTTGCCAAACATGACCTTACCCAAAACAAGACTTGTCACCTATCCAAACTTTTTGTTTTCCACTTAACTCTGAACTCTGTACCACTTCTTCTCTGTTTAGTAACCTTACTAACCCTGAACCCCATTTCTTAGACATTTTGAATATCTCAGACTTCATTCTCACAGCCCTTCAAACAGCATTACTTGAATAATGCCCTAACTTCTTTAGTCTCAGTTTACTGACTGTTTTATACAAGCTGAGCATATCCTAGGGAAGGACATCCATCCTGGACAGTTTCTCAGTGCAGTAACTTAAATAAATCTCAGTAGATTTTTATGGAACTTTATATTTATTTTCATACTCGTATTAGATTAGTGATGAGCAAATTTTGAGCATCATTCCCACTATGGTACCTCCCTGCCTCTTATGAGGAACTGATCATCGACTGAAGCCTTCTTCAAGTACAAAATTTGAATAAAAGATTGGATAAATGAGAGGAAGGAAAAAGAGTGTGAAGTAAAATGATGAAAACATTGGAGTATATGTTGTATATAAAAAAGATATGTTACGTCCAACTCAGCACCATAGCTTTGATGAGGCAGAAGTCAAGGCCAGATCCTAAAACAGATGATGTAAGATAATTCTGGGCATCTCTTCAGCATTCCTGAGTCATGGCAGCACAGAATAGGGAAGGTTTGCCATCTACATCTTACTATCTGTTCAACTGTTTATGTCTCATGTTCTGACTTCTCAAACATTATTACCTTACTTATATTAATTTTCATTTCCAACTCTCCTCTTTACACCACACCACTCCCTGCATTTCTGTACTAATTAACCCATTAAAATTACTTTACATTTTGTTACCAGTCACATCCCAGGGCAGTTTGAGGCCTGCTTCCATTCTCAACAGTTACATCTTTCACAGCAGTGTATGGGATATGTTGGAAACCCTCAAAAATTAGGCTTAAATGAACTGGAATTCTATTTCCCACTCTACCTGTCAATATATCACTCCTTTTCCATTAAATGCATTTCCTTGTGCATAGTTTAACAATGCAAAATAATCTCACACACTGCCACAGCACATTAAAATTTCTCATTTTGTACAGTGAGTTGATTCATCATTTGAGGCCTAGATTCTCATTCAGCCTTTCACACTCATGAACAAGATGCCTCCACCGCATACAAACAGTATTCATGATGTTGGCATCTTTATATGAAATAACCATCCCTTTAAGAGCTCACTCATTGGATCTGCCAATATCTATCTCAAAATGCCCCTTGTTTTCTTACCTTCAGTGATACTAATCTAGGTTTTCTTCGGCATCTGATTAGCCTGTTACATCACATTGTCCTGCCATCCCAGAAGACATTTGTACAAGAAACTTTGCAATGGCATATAGATATCATATATCCTACCACATTTTGCATGTCATTTTGTCTGTATTATTTATATTATTTACCTTCCCATATTTGTGAAAAGTAAAGTTATAGCACACCCTCTTTAGCTCCCTCAACCCTACGCTTCTTATTACTATACCTCTTTCTTACCATCATTCCTTACTCGATCAGCTCTCCTCACAACAGTCAAGCCTCACATCCAGACACCATCGGGACTACTATACCTTCACACATTCCCATCTCACCCTCTCAAGTCGTGACCTCTTTCCACACATTCCTCATTGCTTCCAGGACATTCTCCCCCTCACCCACCTTATGGCTCACCTCAACTTCCATAGTTCCATTTTCTACCACGTCCACTCTCAGGTATCTAAAACGCTTTATTTCCTCCAAGTTTTCTCCATTGAAACTGACACCCCAACATAACCTGTCTCTCTCCAGCACTGATCTTAAGCTTGCTTTTATTCATAATTAGTCTCACCTTTCTCTTTTCACACACTATCCCAAGCTTAGAAACTGATTTCTGCAGTTCCTCACTCGAACCTGCCTCCAGCTCTTTGTCGTCAGTAAACAATAACTGACGGCCTCCCATGCACCCCACCCCTCCCAGAGGTAAGATAATACATAAAGAGGAGATATGATCATGGAAACTGCACAAACCTCAATAATTTCTAAGGTAACATAGATTGGAAAATAGAGAGTTCAGTAGCCAAGAACCAGGGCTTTGTGTTAAGAGCTCTTGTTCTAGGAATGAATAGACTAGGAATGAATAGAGACATGGGTACAGAGGAAATGGTAAGAAAGAAGAGAGAATGGTTCAATAAAAGATGTCAAAAAGCAAAGGAGCTTCGAGGTGTGCAGTGGTGAAGATATAGAAGGCACTCCAGCCATCTAATATTTGCAAGGTATAAGAGAGCACAGATTAAGTATAGAAGGACGATAAACAGATTAAACAGCCATGATGACATTGCACATCCTTGGCAGACCCGCCTTTACCTGCAACCACTCACCCTCTTTCCTTCCTGCTCACACATACTCCTTATGTCTTGACAAAAAGTCTTCACGTGCGGTTAATGGCTGTCTTTCTACACCATATATTCATAGCACCCCATAAGGTATCTCTGTCAGCTTTCTCATACACTTTTTTGTATAAAATG
>JAUTYZ010119866.1:0-11355 GCA_032273725.1 Panulirus interruptus
TAGAAGTGGTTCATGACTTGGGCCTGGGTTGGTGAGGAAGTGTAGATCTTTTATGTGAGCCAGTGTTATTGCTGTGGGTTTTGTGGTTCATTGTGTTGAAGAAGGAGTGCCAGCTTGTAGTTCGCCTTTCAGTGATTAGGATAGTGATTGTGTTACATAGAGTCTGGGTTTGCTTTGGGATCCCTATTGATATGGCACATGGTTTTCTCCGAGCTGGTTTTTTATGGGATATGAAATTTGTGGGAAGAAGTTGAGGATATATTTCTTTCTGTGTACTTCTGTTATGTGCTTTTCTGCTGGCTTAGTTGGTGATGTTAATGTAATATGAGATGGGATAATTCAGGGATGGGATATCACCTACGGTGAAATTTTAGAGCTTGTAACACACCACCCTTCACCAGGAACTACTTACCCATCTTCCCTTCCTACTCACACATATGACTTACTCTCCTAATAAAAACACATCACAGTATTAAGCAACTTTCCATAAACCCCATATAAAAAACATACCTGTGTGAAAAACTGTTTGGGATAAATCTCTGCTGGTGTAGCCATGTTGATGAGGTTGGTAAACTGTTGATATGCAACTTTTCGTACTTCTTGGCAACTGCAGCCAACAAGGACCTCTACAATAAAGTCTTTGACATTCACCATTCCATACCACCGATCTGGGACATAAAAACAGTCAAAATTGAAAGCCATTCATATATTTTACATTACTGTATCAAGTTAATGACATTCCCATGAGGATTCTCTCTACATCATAATTTTCCATTATTTTCACAGTAGGGTAGTACATGCAAAATATTCTCCATATTTTTTCTTTTCTCTCTGTTATATCATATGCTTATGTCACAGAAAGAAGTCTTCATCAAGGCTGGGATTTGCAAGAATGAATAGGCAAAAAAGATTGAGAAAAATATTCTTTGGGTTCTTGAGAAAATTTAAAACTTGCCTATGAATGCAAAGGAACTCAAACAGCAACAAACCATATTCATTGGGTTTTGAGAAAATGGAAAACTTGCCTATGATTCAATAAAAAGGAACTCAAACAGCAACAAACCACTGGGTCCTTTCGAAGCTGTCTGTGATGGAGGAAGAGAATAGAAACTACGAAATTACCCAAGTGAGAGTAGAAAGTCACAGAGTGATCTAAAGAGAAATTCCTGTAAACTTTCCCTGTACCTAAGAAGGTGCAAATAATGTCTGTCATGGATTTAATAAGAAATATTTAACAAGACTAGTCTTAAATGTATCTGTGGTGCTACTTTCAGCTACTACAATTGGTAAATCATTCCATATACTAACAATCCTGTTAAAGAAAAAGTACTTTACCTCATTGGAAGTAAATGGTGCCCGTGATTTTGTATTTATTACAATGTGAGTTACCAAACCCTTTGATAATTCTGAATACCTGATTCAAATATCCTTTAAACTTCTCTTTTCTATGCTAAATATATTTATATTTAAGTCATTTAACCATCTCTTGTAGGATTTGTTTTTCAGTGTGGGAAAAGGCTGTAGTCTTTCAAAATGACATGAAAAGGTGGAGCTTCAAAGCTTAGCTAAGAAATAGAAAAATGACCCATCCTTGAGCTGTCGATGGCCATGCAGTAATTCCTTGAAGTAGCGCCTTGTTAAACCCTGTGTAGCCTAACTAACGGTGATGGCACAAAGGAAATGAACTCTTAGGAGCAAAAACAAAGTACTGTCTACAGAGAAAGAACCAGATCCACTTTCCCTTTATAGAGAAAGGGAAATGAGATCAGACTTTGAGGTCAAACTGGGGAAGCTGATAGTAAGGTGGAATTACAGTTTTTCTAGTTGTGCACCATACAAGGACAAATCAATTCTTTCTATAACTGGAGCAACTTCTTTGAAGAGAAGAATTTATGACATCTCAGTGAGACTCCCAGTTAATAGATTCAGATCTATGTAATGTGGGATTTCCAAAATTTTTCAAATTTATCATAATGAATGTGGAAGCCATACAATCACCTACAGAGATGGGAGAGTTTTGAGGAGTTCTAAGGCAGAAAAAAGAATGTGGGTTCTAGAAGCATTAAATTTCTACCCCAAATACAAATTTACATTAGCTGGTGATATGAAGCATAGAAAAAGCAACATGTGATCAAAAAGTTTCAATTTTAGTCGAGTAATGCATAGATGAGTCATTAGGATATGAAAAAAAATCAGTTTACTGCTGAAAAGAGAAGGTCACTAATAAGAAGGAAGAAGAGGGTAGGGTTTAAGACAGAACCCTGAGATACAGCACCATTGAAAGGGAAAATAGGGGTTGATCAATCAGCATTTAGAGAAATGGACCAACCAGAGACTGCTAAAAATATGAAAACAAAATGATAAGGAGGAAGAGGAAAACTTAGAGATCAAGTCTCACTTAAAAGTTTTCAAAGCATCAAAGGCTAAGACAGGATTACCTTAAGCTCACAGGTAGGATGGCATAGCATCTGTTACTGTTATCTGTGGATTTCACCTTGTGAAAATTATTACAATTGAAGTGAAGACTGAAATTCAAGATACTTAGAGATATAGAATAGAAGTTGTGGACAGACTTAAAGAGTGCAGAGAAAGTAAAAGTCAGAGAAACAGGAACACAGCCAGAAGGACTGGAAGAGTCACACTTCTCTAGTGCAGAATGTTTCAGTAAATGTTTTTAAGCTAAAAAAATGTTTCATTTTCATGTAAAATCTGAACAGATGAGCAACCAAAGAAAGCAGTGCAAAGAATCAGGAAGTGTCATAAAGAATTGCTCAAGGAATAATGAATATTGAGAAAAATAGAGGACAGAAACTAGGAAATAGTTCTGGGGTTGGCAGATACTGAAGCAGTGGAAAAGAGATTTGGGGACTGAATCAGAACGGCAGAGTAACATGGTGAATAAGGCCATAAAGAGGGCAATTCATTTAGTCATCAGAGGCAGGACTATCAGGGAAGCATGTGGAGCATCTGATGGAAAGCTTAACCCTTAAACCCAAAGAATCATTATATGATGACTTTTGTAGTAGGTACTAGAAATTATCGTACGAGTACTAAGGTTCACGGGCTTTGTTTAACTCTCTAACATCCATAATGGTTTTTTCCTTCCCTAAACATTCAAAGTTTTTGTACCTTTAGGAAAGATGTTTTGCTCCTTATAGAATGAGATATAAACCCTTACAGATGTTTTTATCCTTAAAGAATGAGAGATAAACAGTATAAAAGTAAATTTAACCTTATAATATCCACGGAGAGGCTACTGCTCCATTGGTATCAAACATAAGAGAGCATAGCATTGCTTTCTAGGATATGTTAAAATTTCTTTTTCTACCTTACAAATTAATTGAATGATTATCATTTGTGTCTTATTCCTTGATAAAAAAAAAATAATCTATATATATAACTAAACATAATTAGTTCACTGACAGCAACTTGCCCCCTGTATACCACATTGCTCTAATTCACTTTATCCTGTACATCTTACACATTCTTGCATACTCAGGCCCCAAGCACACAAAACAATCTTTATGTTCCATCCTTCTATCTCCAATTATCTCTCCTCTTTTCTTGTCCTCTCCAGTTCTGAGAAATGTATGCTCTTTGTCAACCTCTCCTCACTCATTCTCTCCATATGTCCAAACATTTCAGCACACCCTCCTCAGCTCTCTAGACCATACTCTTCTTATGACACATAAGTACATTTTGTTCGAAGAGCTGAAGAGATATATACGGCAGTAGTTCAGGTACTACTTAAGAGCCATCATTACTTACTATTCATGATATGTCTCGGTGCAGGTACGAGCGCAAATGTTTAGCATGAAATAATAAGGACTGTTCCATTACTTGTTGTACCACACCACCAGCCTACAGAGGACAGGACCTCAGCTGTATGAGGAATTGGTCTATGCGTCAGACGTGCTGGTTGGTGCCGTTTAAGGGGCAATATGCGACTAGTGCGGCCTTCTTAGTAAGGCCATAAGACCCAGTGTTTTGTGATGAACCGTCGGACTGGCAGCCATGTCCCCTATGTAGAGCAAACGGTTGGTCGTCCTAAAGCTTTATCTGAAACAATTGCTGGGTGTATGTCTTCTACATTTAACTCATGCCAACAAATAGTTTCAAAACCATAAACTTATAGATATTGTGGTTGAATTCGATATGCTCAACTGGAAAAGAAAAGTGTGGTAAAGAATTCCAAGGACACAGTCACGAGGAGGAGAAATATTTCTAATGACGATGAAGACAAAGGTCATGCTCTCTGATGTAAATATGAGGCAGCGGTGTTGGTTAAAGCGGCTCAAAAAGTGCGTCAGGGCTTCTTAGAAAACTTTATAAGTTTGAGGGACCATTTTATGAAGACTGTCAGAAGAAAGCCTTGGCAGCATCGATTTATGGTTTGCTCAGAATGATCCTCGTACATCCTAGGATAAATGATCAAGGCTCACAGGAACAATACAGGTAAAGTTATATCTCAGGTGTTGTGTTCCAACAGCGTTAAGCATCCACACTCAGCTGGATGACTTATGCAGCATCTAGAAAAACAAACCTCACTGATAAGCAACATATCCCAGCTCCAACATATCCCAGCTCCAACACACGCCAGATCCAACACACCCAATATCCAACATACCCTAGACCGGATATATCATAGGTCCAACATACCCCAGATCCGACGTACCTAAGATCCAGCACACCCCAGATCCGATATACCCCAAGTCCAACATACCCCAGATCCAACATACCCCATATCCAATATATCCAAGGTATAATATGTCCCATATCCAACATACCCCAGATCCAACATACCCCATATCCAATACATCCAAGGTATAACATGTCCCATATCCAACATACCCCAGATCTATCTCGCGGCGTTGGACTCAAATATCCCCCGTATGATGGAGAGCGTTTGTGTCAGGTATGAAGAACATCCTCTTGGTTTTCCCGTAAACTTGAGTAATGAGTTATTGTGAAGGCAACAGATGTGTCCCCCCGGCACAGACATACCACACAAGTGTCTCTCCAGGTGTGAACCAAGAGGTTAAGCGGAGGGACAGAATACCGTGAGAGGGTGAGTCCCACACCTCCAGAACCAGCCTGGTCGTCCCACCGGCTGCATAAACCTACCGTGACCAACATGAGGATCACTTTAGTCATGTTCAGGTCACGTCTCTGTGACTCTAGTGGTGTGGTGTTGAGGAGTATTTGGAATCCACTAATTCTGAATGGCTAAAGGGGAACTCTGGAGTTTCTAGCTCGTGTATCGGGATTAGAATTTCATCAGAAAGTAATTACATTCATCTGCTACCTTAGGGTGTCCCACATCACCTCACACCCACCGCAGGCCCTGCCCGTCACTCCCTGAACTCACCCTCACACCTCACTTCAGCTCTCACCTTGCACATCCTGTCTCACGTCTCACTCACAGACACTTTCCTCATCAAATTTTCCTCATCTTATAGTATTACTAGTAACTTCCCTAGCATAAGCTCCCCCCCGAAAACAGTTTTCATCTCCATGTTTCATCGTTCTTAACTACAAAACTACAGGATGGTCAGTTATAGTAATTAGTCTCCGTTAACTTCCCGATCTTTTCCCAGCCGTTTTACTTCCCTGGTACGTACGTATGTGAGTGGGTTGGCCAGTACCTTACTGTAAGACATCACGATTCAGGTCGGCATAACTGGTCCTCGCCTCCCCCGCCATGTTGCTCACCACTTTAACCAAACGTTTGTGTCTGGGTTTCCATGCCAGCTGGAAGGGATGTCATATTGGAACATTTTACTTTTAATGTACATTTTCTTTGTAACTTTCAGTCCGTCTTATTCCCAGTAGAAATCACTTTGTTAAATTTATGTATGCCATTTCCCACACCCAGCAATGGCGTCCGTCACTAGTACGTGCAGGGGGCAGCCGCTCCCTAACTCCAGCAGTGGAGGCAAACTGATAGCACACACGAGGCTGGCCAGTAACGCCCGACTGACGTTATTGTCTGAGATTCCCGTTACTGTTACCCAGCCTGTAACACAACCTGCTCTCCACCGTGGGGGAGGCTACTGGACGGTGGGGGAGGCTACTGGAGGGCACAGGTGTAGGGGAGGGAAGGAGGTGACGAAGATCATTATTGGCTGGTGAGGAACTTGTTGACGGTGCAGTTATGTGGCTGCGACAGGTGCCACTAACGACGTTCACTATGAATGTGAAGACAAAGTTGCTGTGAAATTAGGGAAGAGACGAAGAAGGTGAGCAACCACTAGACGTTTTAGGTGTGAGGAGGGAGGTGACATACAGGAGGGAGGTAACGACCAACAACCATGTTTGGTGTGTAGAGGGAGGTGACATATGGCAGGGAAATTTGGTAATACCTATCTATCCTTCCCATCAGCCCATGTAATCAAGCTCTCTATACCATCTTAAGATAATCTGTACCTTACACTGAAACGGTAACCAAGACACTTAGAGTCTATGATGGTAATGATAATTAAGTATTCATGAGAGCATTAAATAATTATCGATAATAAGTATTATACGTATATCACACCGACTGTCATTACACAGAGTTGTCATTCGTGCACACTACAGTCACACGACCATCTCAAAAAATTTTATCCACTTCAGTTCATTAAGCCGAACGAGATTTCACAGAAATACCACTCGATTATTCCCTATCTTCCATCACATAGGATTATCTTTGCCATTCCCGAAATGCTATAGACCAATGGAAAAATACATTATCAGATTAAATGAAATTGTATCGGAGGTAACAATAAAACCCACATCAGCAAAATCTTTTGGTTTTATCTTCAGCTACGCTTGATAGTCTAGTTCTATCTTGTCAATAAATTTGTTAGATAAATCAACAGAAGATGAATGTACATAAACATGTGTATGTCATTAAACTGTTGACTTCACTTGATCTTACAGTTTAAAGATTTTTTTTTAACACTGGAATACAACAGCTGTTGGCAGGTAATAGAGAAAGCCTTCACATGCTAGTCCTATCGGTGTGTTACTTTTCCCAGCGTAGGAATGATAATTGCTCTGTCTCTTCATCTATAATGGCTTGATAAACTAATAGCTTGATAAACTAGTTATGCTAAAATTTTTTAGAGTAATCTATTTATAATCTAGAACATCTCTAGGTATTACTGACACAGGGAATTTATACCATTATTTCTGCAACCAACTCCTCTCTAGTGGATTGAGGTAACCTCTATTGTCAAAAATGAAAAATAAACACAGAATTTGTTTTCTCTCTATCAAGGTATAACAAAATAAAGGTATTCCATTATTCAAACAGTTTCCAAACAACAAACTAAACAATTCACAAGTTTTTATTTAGTTGTAAATGTGACTTATGTGAAGGGAAAATTCCCAGACTATCATAGGGTTACACATACAGAATCATCAGTTCAATCCCTCATTCTATGGTTATGATTACATAACCTTCCATGGGCAAATCACCATCAACAAAACAACCCTTTTGTCTGCATGTATATAATCAAGTGTCCTGCGAAAATCAATAACTAGATACATATGAATCAATTCTGTTAAGATAATACATTTCTTCGATAATCACCACACGCAGTTAGAACTCAAGAAGTTACACATTTCAAGACTAGCCTCATGTACGTATTGCCAACCAAGATGAGCTGTGGAGATGTTCTCACGGGCAGTATAGCAGGGTTGACAGTATCTGCTGGGTTAGCAGGGTTAAGAGTTAGTAGGATCAGCAGAATTAGCAGGGTTAGAAAAGTTAGCAGGATCAGCAGGGTTATAAGAGTTAGCACGATCCACAGGGTTAGAGGAGTTAGCAGGATCGACTTTTTCGTTTGACCGTTCCACCACCTTGGCTTTGTTTTAGAAACAGACCGTCTACTACACATTGGCACGCACGTTCCTTATACTGCTTAGAAAGTAATTGAAACTTTTCCAAGATACGTTCATGACGTTTTCATTGACCATATCATTCCAGGTTTGCCTGTTGAGAGCAACGCGAAGTGTGTTTACAATCGGGTATCTTTTCGCGTCTGTCATGTTGACCAACATTACATGCAGTGTTGAAAGCGACCTCAAAAGTAATTTTTCGGTGATCACTTGTACCAAGCTTTTCTCCAACTTCAACATTATGAATAAGATCCGCACTTGTAGTTAGAACTAAATCTATTATAGTCTCATCGCGAGTAGGTTTCTCGACTAATTGGATGAAGGCACTATCAAGCAAATTTAGGTCGGGTCTGCGCCCGGAGCTACTGGAAAGGGATTCTCCCCATTTAGATACCGGTATGTTAAAATCTCCTACTATGATAAAATATTTTTCGTAAAAAAATTCTGCAAACTGATCATAAAATCTTTCGTCTATCTCTGGTGTCTGTGCGGGGGGCTAGTCCTACTGATATTTTCCTTTCGAAGCTTTAGGTTTCCAGCATGATCATATCATCGCCGATTCCAACGGTCTGGAGGTGTTTAGTCTTGTATTTGTGTCCCTTGGCGTGCTGGAGTACCCTATAAGGCCCTTGGAACTTAGGAGAGAATTTGTGGAGCCCCCTTCTTAGCAATGGTCTTTACCAATGTCGGGCCTCCTGAGGATATCTTATTAGCCTTAGCTAGTCTGTTTCTCCCACCTGTGACCTCTTCAGTAGAGGTGGAAAGATTATGCTGATGGACCCGTTGGGTAATACTAAGCTTTTGGGTTATTTAGTCATCGTCAGGGACATAGAGTCTGCTTCATGACATCATCCTGTAAGGTTGTCTTTTGCTACGCCTGTGCAAAGCAAAGAATGGAGTGTTTCCAATAGATTTGTTTGTGGAGGAATTTATGGTGCTCTGAACATCCTCTTAGCTCTAACGAATAGCATTCAGTACCTTCTGACTAAGTCTCTCTACTAAGCCATTGGATGCTGGATGACTGGGAAGAATATTGCATTTCATAATGTCATATTTCCTCCATTATCAGTAAGAATGGTCTTGGGGGAAACATGCCTGTCAATGTTGCAAAACCTAAAGGCACGGACAACAGTCTTGACGGATTCTTCCACGTGTGGGGCCAACTCACAATAACGGGTGACGCGTCTATCATTGCCAGCAAGTGTCGGTTGCCTCTGTGTGTATGAGTGAATCCTCAGAGAGTGTCAATGGACATTCTTTCCCATGGTTCAGTTGCGACAAGATACCTGAAGATAGGTAAGTAAGAGTTAGCGTTTCCCTTGTGCCAGTTGCAAGTTTGACACTCATCTATACAGTCATGAATCTCTTTCGCCATTTTTGGCCAAAAATATTTCAGTCGAGTTTGTTTGACGCGTCTATCCTTTCCAAGGTGAGGACTTTGCGGGGTGTCGTGCATTCAGTGCAACACATCAGGAACCAGTTTCTGAAGACCAACTAAGTAACGCGTCTAGCAGGTGAACCCAGGCGTACATCTCGACACAGCAAGTAATCACACTAGATCAGTTCACGAATGAATACTGGCAGTTTTACAGTTAGGCCAGGGGTACCGCCTGGAAGGTTGTCTAGTATGAGAGACCATAGTGGGTCTGCCCGTTGCTCTGCCCTGACTCCCTCTTCCTCTAAATGTGGACACTCGGTAACTACACCAATGTTTCGAGACAAAGCATCAGCCACAGTTCTATGCTATCCTGGGATATACTTAGAGGTGGGGGTTAAGTTTTTATTGATAACAGACCGATCAACCTTAAAGTGTTCGAGAGCTTATACCACAACCAACGCTTCGAGTTCGGTTGTGGAATAGTTTTTATCTGGCTCTGTGGGGTTCTGCTCCTACATGCAGTTGGGTGTAGACGTCCATTGTGTTTCTGCATAAGGGCTGCACCGGGTCCTGCGCCACTAGCGTCCGTCGCTATTACAAAAGGCAGAGAAAAATCAGGGAATTTCAGGATAGAGGCTTGAACTAAGTTTCTCTTTAAAGTCTGGACTGCTTGTTGTTGAGGTGGTCCTAGTTGAAAGGGCTCGTCCTTCGTCAGCAATCTAATGAGAGGTGCAGCCAAAATGCTGTAACCCTTGAACAAAATACCTGTAAAACCAGCTCGCCCAATTAATGAACGTACTTCGTTCACATTTTTAGGTCGAGGATATACTGACACAGCGACAGGTTTATCAGCTTCAGGCGACACACCTCAACCTTGAACTACGTGTCCTAAATACCTAATTCTCGTTTTGAGGAAACCACATTTAGATAATCTGATCAAATATCCAGCTACCTGGAGTTTGATGAGGGCTGACTCAAGGTCTGACAAATGGGTAGGGACGTCGCGGTTCCCTAGCATGGTCTTTAGGTCTGGTATCCTTGTCCCAGTAGGGGGCTCACTAGCATGGTCTTTAGGTCTGGTATCCTTGTCCCAGCAGGGGGTCCGCCAGCATGGTCTTCAGGTCTGGTATCCTTGCTCCAATAGGGGGTTCCCTAGCATGGTCTGTTGGTCTGGCATCCTTGTCCCAGCAGGGGGTCCCCCAGCATGGTCTGCAGGTTTGGCATCCTTGTCTTATTAGGGAGCTCCTTAGCATGGTCTGTAGGTCTGGTATTCTTGGAGGTGAGACGAGTCAGGTAAACATGTGACTGGGACAACTCCTAGTGTTTACAGCGAATGAGGACGGGGAATTTCCTGTCGCAGATCCACACCATCCACTGATGGGGGATGCAGTATATCTCGTTCTCTGCCATGCTATGGCAACCCAAAAGAATATCACCAATAGAATTACAAAATATCCCTGGGGATAGGGGGGAAAAAATACTGCCCACGTATTCCCTGCGTGTCGTAGAATGCGACTAAGAGGGGCAGGAGCGGGGGGCGGGAAATCCTGCCTTCCCGTACATCTTTCCAAAAGAAAGAACAGAGCAAGAAGCCAGGCGAGGATTTTTCCCTCTAAGGTTCTACCATCTGTTCTTGACGCTACCTCGCTCACGCAGGAAATGGCGAACATGTATGAAAAAGAAATTACAAAAGAGACCATACGACATCCGTAATCAAATGACAATTCAGCAAAAATAACAGTGACATATTTGTCAAGCGAGTATCAGTAACCCTTTCTATCTTGGGCAAGCCGTGAGGGATAGTCCAACGAACAGCACTTCTCGATAAACACTTTAACAATGTGTAAACACTGCAACAATGCCCACATGATGAGGATGACCCCGGCGTCTGTATCCACACAAGTTCTGGCTAGAAAGTGAGGGACATGACCTTGGAAAATAGGTTCATTATCTGCCTTGATATTCTTGATGTGGTCCGTGTTGCTAGCATTAGCATTATCGGTAACAGAAGGCTGTTCACAACATGGTGACTGTGCTCTAGTGTTTTAGTAGGGGCTACTCACAACATGGTGACTGTGCTCTAGTGTTTTAGT
>JAUTYZ010119976.1:0-11354 GCA_032273725.1 Panulirus interruptus
GGAGCTTAGAGATGAGACCCCAATGCCACACCCTGTCAAAAGCCTTAGATATGTCAAGGGCAACTACACATGACTCCAAAATCCTTCAGGGATGATGACCAGACATTAGTAAGACAGGAAAGAATATCACCAGTGGATTTCGCCTTAAGGAAGCCATACTGGTGATCAGAGAGAAGATTGTGGTTTTCGAGGTGTTTAAGGATATGGGAGCTGAGGAGGGATTCAAAGACTTAGGAAATTTGTATATGTCAAAGCAATAGGACGATAGTTAGTGGGGTCAGAACAGTTACCTTTCTTAGGGATGGGATGTATCAATGCATGCTTCCAAGGAGAGGGAAAAGTTTTAGTTAGTTTTTAAACAGAAACGGAACAGACGAGCAAGCACAGTACATGGGGATGGACGCCATCAGAACCATAAGCCTTGCTTGTGTCCAGAGAAAGAAGCACTTTTCAGACAGTCTGAAAGGAGAGTACGGGAAGAGGCACAGGATTAGTAAGAGGAGCATCAGGAGGTGAAGGAATGTTAGAGTCATCCAAAGTAGAGTTAGAGGAGAAATGGGAACCAAAGAGAGTTGCTCTGTCTACAGGATAGACAGCTATAGTACATCAGAATAGAAAAGTGAAGGAAAGGTAGAGCGACAGAAGCCCTTAGCTAAAGACCAAAAAGACATATCAGTCGATGACATATACATTTACATTTACATATACGCTTCAGAGCTTTAGACCCGAGCTGAAAGTTACTAAGGCTTACTTTTCTTCTTCGTCTCATGCTTTATGTATAACAAGAACATTTTCTCCATCTTCATTTTCCCCTGATATTTTTATGAGAATCTAAACTCCCCTGCTGATTAAATTTGCATATTCCTGGCAGCTTGCCTATATTTTGGATTTAATTTCAAGCAGCTGTTTACTTACCTGAGTAGTCCAGTTCCAGTGGAGCTCCTTAGTGCCCTCACAACGAAGAGAAAAGTATCCCTGAGAAGCAAGGACCACAATCTCATCTGTCACATTAAGGCGGGGGGACCTACTGCTCCAGACTAATCCCACTGTAAAGACATAAAGTGTTACATTTGCTTTCTTTCCCTGTTATACAATCATTTCTATACCAACCTGTTGTACTAACACTATTTGATGAACATTATACTACCTTTATTTTCTGTCTCATAATATGTAACCCCCTTATAATGTGGCACATGCAAAGTTATTTATGTTTCTTGTATTTCCTATACTGTACTTACAAATGACCTGAAAATTAAAATGCATTATTTTACTTCTCAGTTTAATGATTCACTTTACGGGATTCTGCTTATGTTTTCATCAACTTCTGCTGTATTCTCTGAAATAATGACAACAGCTGAAATACTGA
The DNA here is from genome assembly GCA_032273725.1 of Panulirus interruptus. Taxonomy (NCBI): domain Eukaryota; kingdom Metazoa; phylum Arthropoda; class Malacostraca; order Decapoda; family Palinuridae; genus Panulirus; species Panulirus interruptus. Next base: position 1,367 of record JAUTYZ010119976.1, read on the forward strand.
TTTATGAAATATCCTTTCTACAGAAAAGTTTCCATCCTTGCATCATCCTACCATTACTGAGCTATAAAAAAATCTTTTCAGGAAACCCTAAACGGGTAAAATTTCACACACAAATTTAGCTCCATCTGGCCATGTTGACTCTACCATCATTCTGATGCTTTCCCTCATATATGAAATGTTTTGTCAATTCTTTGAATGGGAGTAGAAAACTGAAGATATGAGAAAAGATGTTCTTATCATCCTATGAAAGAGTTTACAATTAAAAATTATTTGTAAATAAATTTGGTGGTAAATGATGTATTTACCCTTTGACAGTGCTGAATTAATGACCAAGCACAATTTTGAGGCAAAGATCAGTGTCCCTGTGTGCAAAATGGGTAATCCCCGTTTACAAATACACACAGTAAGGTGAGATCTTATCTTCACTCATACTAACATGGATATAGAAACATTATATAAGATACACCAGTTGGAAGAAGTGATAATGTAATCAAGTTTCGATATGTGGTAAATGAGGACATAAAGAGAGAAGAGCTGGGACAGGATATAAAGAAGAGATACAACTGCAGAAACTACACAAACCTCAATAATTTCTATAATAATGCAGATTGGAAAATGGATGTTTCTCAAGTTTGGTTATCTCACCTAAAGAAGTATAAAAAGCTAATAGAGAACATTCAGAGGAGGGGAACAAAGATGGTACCAGAATTAAAGACCTAAGTTACAGGGAAAGGTTAAAGGCTTTAATTTTGTTGACCTTAGAAGAGACAAGAGTGTGAGTTGACTTTATAACAACCTTTATGTTTTTAACACACAACACACATCAATGACGAAAACAGTGAACACTTCTGTGAGAGATGTAGGGATAGAACCTGAGGAAATAACATGAAATTAAGCAAGAAACTTATTAAAAAAAGATAGAAAGAAGTACTTTTATAGTATAAGAGTGGTGATGAATGGAAAAGAATGACTGAGGACCTACAGATAGCATACATAAATTCAAGACATTGTATGATAGTAGAGAATGTTCAAGAGATAGGGCCCCCAAAGGTGATACAAAAGAATGTTCATGAGATGGGGCCCCATGAGTGTAAAATTCCCTCCTCATACAATGTAAATAGGTAATTACACACCTCATATATATCTTGTATTCAAAACCCACAACAGATGCTGCTGTAAAGCTAAACTACATATTGTGCTGTCTAGAGCCAACATCAAATATTCCTGTCATAAGACTGCTACATCATAAAATCAGTAAATCTAACCTATTCAGCAAGTGACACTATCATGCCTAACCTACTCTTGAAGTCAGCAAATGTGGAAGTATCTATCCAGACCCATCTCTGAAATAATTCTGATACAAGAAGTATATTTCCTGCATAGGTGAGGACAGCCAAGTAGTTCCTATGTAAATAAGGATGAAAGTCCCTTGTTCATTACTAATTTTTAACCTGCATTCACTCTTCCTTCTCTAAGCAAAATTTCCTGAGTATAGTATGTTGCCAACTTGTCACATCCTGAAGTTAATCACTTCTGCTGGATATCAACATGGGAAGAAAAAATTACAGGGACAGCATTGCACAACTTCTTTGACTACATTCATCAAGTGCTAGATCACCATCCACTTGTTCTTGCTAAATTCCTGAACCTCTTGAAAAGCATTTGATATCCTTAATCCAAACACTGTTTTACAAAATCTTGGAATACTTTGGTATTTGTGGTACACTATGTTTGTGGTCTGATAATAACCTTAGAAACTAGAACCAATGCCTCTTTAAATATCAGAGGATATTAAAACAGGGTATCTAAGGGATCTGAAATTAGTCCCTTGCTTTTCCCTAATGTACACTTACACAGAAAAGTACCATTACGATTTTGTGCGAAACAATATGACACAACGATGATGGCGTTTGAAATACGGGCAGGGGGGCTTGAAAACTGCACCCATCGTAGTATTCGTTTTCGTATCTATCAGACCCCTAAGTAACGATACTTTTCTGTGCAAGTGTACACAAATGTTTATGAGCCCTATTAATAAATGTGATAAAATTTTAACTTTAAGCATCCAAAACCCATGTGTGAAAATCACTTAAATCCATATCATATATCCTTAAATCATTAAAAGATCCAAAGAAGCACACTTACTGGAACCATATGTTTGTGCGCTGGGAGGATACCCTCTGAACTGGTGTTCAGGACTATAATAGCCTTGCCCATTCTGGTACATGGCCTGAGGAGGTAGGGACTGTGTTTGGCCATGAAGCATGAAGCCATGACTCGTGTTGCCCACCTGAGGCTGAGTGTTCATCTGGCTTAGAGGAGGCACTTGAGCTGGGTGGTTCATCTGGTAACCAGAATAGTAGTTTGGATGTTGACCAGCCAACATGTAGTCAGTCTGGGGCATCATAGGCCTGTACACAAAAAATTGTATATTATGATGATAAACATTTTTCAATGCTTTTACATGGAATCATGAATATGTAGACCAGACAACTTACCTAAAGGCACTGAATCCAGACCATGATTACTAGGAAGTCTAACTTCCAAAATATGAAGACTACCTCTCAATCTAGAGGCTAGCTACTGCACTCCTTCAATCATAAAAAAACAGAAACTCAGCATAACTTACCAGTAATAACTCCCCTTCCCAAAGCTGTGATCCTAATCCATACTTACTTAAAAATGTCAGCTCTCACTTTCCAGCATGCTGAGCATTATCTAAATCTATGTATTCAGGGTCACATGTGTTTTGTAGGAGAATGGAAAATCCTAAAACAGTTCTTAAATGTGACTTGAGTTGTGAATAAAAAGAGCCATAAATAAACAGTGACCCTGTCAAAATAAATGGGAGTACCCATTATTCCCTGTGACAATAATTCTATCAATATTTCCAGGGAGGCTGAAGAAATTATATGATGAAAACCCTTACAATATAGACCACATGAACATGATCCTCCAGTAAACAAACACTGTAACCCAATAAGATCCAATTTATTCAAATGACAAATCATGTTTTATTGCCACATTGGATGTCCCCCTTTTTTACACTGATTATTTTTTTTTCTTCCTTTGGTTTATTACGTTTGATGAATACTCTACTGAATTCCATTTTGTTTTCAAGTTTCTTACCTACCTAAGTACTTCTTGGCTGGTTAACTCCAGATTGAATATAACCATGACTGGTCATCCCCCTCAAGTCTTTATATTCACTTATTCTCCTCCTTTATCACAAAACTGCATTCATCAGCTCTGGGGCCAATATTATTTTTTCAATCAGCATTCCTTCTTTCTCTAACCTTTCCTAATTGTCTGGGATTTGATCTTCCTGTCCAAAAATCATCAGTGATATATATATATCAACCTACTGCTTTACCTATCTTTCTAATTTAGGTGTCACACACACTTTTCAGCTACATTCCTCAGCATACATCTCTCTGGCTTTCATTAATATCTCCCTTTTTTGCTAAAAAACACTGATCCTGTATGTTCTGCACTTCTCTAAATCTTCCATCTACCAGATCATAAATTTCCCAAACATGTCTCAAACAGCACTTATTATTCTTTCTACAGCTTTATTTATATGCTCGTGTACCTCTGTTTCAATGTTCCAAGGTCTCTCTTCCACTACATCAGTCTTCATGTTCTAAGTCTGCTGATCAGCTTCAGAAATTAATCCTGCTCCCCCTCCCTGCCCACTATTTTCAGTAGTATCTGTACTCAGTACAGTACCACTCATATGTGGTACAGTCAATGCAATTCTCCTCACTCTTTACCTCTTTCATGACCTTAGCATCATCCACACAAATATTTGTGTCAGAATCTAAACCTTCTGGCAGTCAGTCACAGAGCTCAGTAAGATAATGGTCCTAGGAACAATCCCTGCAGCACATCACTGGACTGGTGACTCCAACCCAATATAAGAAGGCTCCTTTTGCTTGCAGTCTTTGTCCCCTGCCAGAAAATCCAGCTTCTTTTGTCAAAGGCTTTCTGGCAGTCCACATACAAATGATCCACCCAACTTTCTCTTTCGTCTAAAATGGACCTCTCTCTCTCTCTCACAGTGGTCTAAGAGGTTCATTACCCACAATTTACTTCCCCTAATCAACCTCATATGTGGTATAGTGTCAGAAAGGCTTTCTAGCGGTCCAGATACAAATGATCCACCCCACTTTCTCTTTTGTCTAAAATGGACCTCTCTCTCATAGAAGTCTAAGAGGTTCATTACCCACACCTTAATTTACCTAAATCTCTTTGGTCCCTCACTTAGGTAGTCTCTCCTTAGTATGCAGTCATCCATTTGCTTTCTGATTATCTTTTCCAATATTTCACAGACCACACTCATCAGAGAGGCTGGTCTGTAATTATACGTAATAGGTATCTTCCCATTGTCCTTTCTTAAGACAGGTGTGACACCTCCCCTCCCCTAATCCCTTTGCACTTCACCTTCCTCCTGTACCATCTTCAATACTTCAAGCAGCTTGTCAAGTGTATCTGCACCATTCTTCATCACACACTAATAAGTTATAAAAAGATGATTCGTTCCATGCGGGTAAGGCCCTTTACTAGTTTGTTCACATCTTTTCTAGATAATTCAGATAATGCTTGCATATCTTTACTTCATCCTTAAAAATTCTTTCCTCTGAATCCCCTAGCCTCATTAGCTGATCTTCAACTGAAAATTCACTCCTGGCAAATTTATGTTACAATTTTGGATTATCTCCAGCCTTATTCACATATTCTTTTTCAAGTTTCCTTGTTTCTTCTTTCATTTGCTAATATACTCTTCACTTGCTCTATTGTACCTGTCCAATGCCAGATGGCTGCATTACTGCCATTATCTTTTCCACATTATATTGCTAAGCTCTTTCACTTTGTGATATGTTTACTGAACCTTCCCTCTGTACTCGAAGCTAAAGGTAACCATCTTCTTGCTCCATCACAGTAAATTTCACAGAATCTCCCACAAATGTGACCTGTACCATATCTACTGAGCTCCATTTCCCAATCTATGTTCATAGAAATAATTTAGCTCTGCAAAGTTTCTATGATTATATCTCTTATCAGTCTGGTTTCCTTTCTGTTCTTTTTATGTCCTCATTTATCACATAAATTCAAGCATTGTGATAATCTTTTTCCTCATGTCGTTTCATATATATTCTAAATTCATGCTACACAGTAAAAATACAAAAATCAAAATGATGGTGTATCAGCCCCTCTGATACTAGCGTGCTCAGTGACATACTGAGACCGAAAATCTTCCTATATCCATGAGAACCTAAATACCCCAGTCTGTTTTTTACCATATCTGAAGAGTGCATGTTTTACTTCTTCGTGCTCCATGCTTCTTGTTTCTTTATATTTCTTCTAGTTCATTAAATTTCTTCAAAGGATTATAAATTATCAACAATACTATGCAATACTTTTGTACAATAAATCTTTCTATCATGTATTATTTGAATATACCATTCTCCAATATTTCCTGAAACTTCAGGTTGTACCTTATCCTCCTCCTCCTTTGTCTTCTTTTTTCTCCCTTCCTGTCATGTATCCCTCTAACAATATCAAATTTGTTTTCCCTTATCTGTTCCCTGAACTCAAGCTCTTTTACTAATCCATGTACATTCATATATATTATTTTCAGTCTCAAAATATCAGATTCAGACATAAAATATTCAGACATCCCTGAAACTCTCTGTAATACTTTAGGGTTTTTTCCACCTTCAACCTTCTTTTAATGTAACTTGTTTTTGCCTTTTTAACTGTATTCTCTACTTCTCTCTCTTTCTGAGGGGGTGTGTGTCTGCCTGAACGTTCGTATAATTACCTATGTTATAATCAACTATTCATACTGCACTGGGAGGTAGTTTTACACTCGTGGGGCACCATCTCAAGCATTCTCTATCATACAACTTTTTAAATTTCTGTATGTTGTCTGCATTAACCATGTCTTCATTCACCTTTCTTGTACTATAAAAGTACTTCTTCACATCTTCCTTAAGTTTATACCTTAATTTTATGTTATACCCTCTACTTGGTCTATACCTACATCTCTTGAAGAACTGTTTAATGTCTACATCAATCTATTTTGAATCTATTTCAAAGGTTGTGATCAGGTCACTCCTAATCTTTTCTTTTCCAAGGTGGACAAAATTAAGGCCTCTAACCTTTCCTTATAAATCATCTTTCTCAATTCCAGAACCATCTTTTTGTTGCTCTCTTCTGGACCTTTTCCATTCACTCTTTGTGCTTCTTTAGTTGTAGTGACCAAACTTAAGGAGCATATTCGAATTTTGACCTATAAAATGTGAACGGCTTGCTGAATATTTCCTTATCCATAAACTTGAATGCAATCGTATCATTTGCTAGCTAACAGTCGGTATCCTTATCTATTCCTCCTTTGGTGGGACTTTGGCTACAGGTTTGGGATAATGTCAACTCCCAAACCTTTTTCACACACATACATAAGCGTTCTTTTGCTGTGACCTATCCTCATTACCGTACATTTATTCGGGTTGAACCTCATCAGCCATGTTTCGGACCAACTTTGGAGTCTGTCAAGGTCCCCATATAAGATGATGCAATCCTCTTAGCTTTTGCCTTCCCTCATGATATTTGCATCATCTGCAAACATACTCTGGTATTGGTCTAAAACTTCATACAAGTCGTTTACAGAGATCAAGAAGAGTTATGGTCCCAGAGCAGAACCCTCCAGCATACCACTGGTGACATCAACCCATCTTAAAAAGGCTCCCCTGATATGGATCCTTTGTTCCTCCCCTTAGGGTAATATATCCATTGAGGGAGTCTCCCCTTTATTCTTACCTAGTAATCCAGCTTTTTAATCAGCCTCCCATGCAGTACAGTGTCAATCAACCAAGTCTTTTCTTTTGTCCAATGCTGAGCTCACTCTCTCATAGTAATCTGTTTGTTACACATGAACTTTCCCTAAAACCATATCATCTCTCACTTACATAGTTTTTACTCTGCAGACCACACTCTTCAGGAGAATGATCTGTAGTTCAACGCCTCCTTTCTTTTAGACAGGTATGATGTTTGCCCATTTCCACTCCCCTGGCACTTTACCAGTTTCAAGTAACACCTTTAACAACATTGCAAGCAGTTTTTCAAGTGTATCTCCACACATCTTCAGCACATAAGGAGAATTTTCATCAGGACCATGAGCATTTAGTTTTCTCTTAACTTCTTTTTTAGATACTGCAATATTTTCTGAAACCTCCTTCCATTCCATCTCATTGGTGTCAAGGCTTCTTTGTCTTCCACTGAAAACAAATTTGAATTTGTTATTCAGTTTCTCACATGTCCTTACATCATCCTTTACATTCTTTCCTCAGCATCCCTGCTGCTCTATAACTTACAATCTATTCCTGGTAAATGTATGAAAAAATTTTGGCTTTTCTCTGGTATTATCCACAAAATTCCTTTCAAAGCTTTTTTTGTTCCTCCTTTCTACTCCCACTAAACTCTTCCATGCTCTCTTATACCTTGCAAATACTGGCTGGCTGTAATGCTATCTAATTCTTTGCTACTGCATGTCTCTGAGCTCCCTTACTTTTAGACATCTATTAAACCATTCCTCCCTTTTTCTTAACCTTCCTTCTATATTTGAGGCTAGAGGTACCCTTGATCCTATTTCTTCGATATAATTTTCACAGAACCTCTCACCATTATGCCCTGGTTCCAGGCTACTGAAGTCCATTTCTCAATTCATATTACCAAAGAAATTCTTGAGGTTTGTAAAGTTTCCACAGTCATGTCTCCTCTTTACATCTCTTCTTATCTCTACTCTTTTAGTATCCTCATTTACCACATAGTCAAGCTTGAGCATATAATGATCACTTCTTCCAACTGGTGTATCATATATATAATATTCACAATATAAGTGCTACTATATGCATAGATCTAGCAATGATGGTGTATCATTCCCTCTCAGCCTAGTATATTCAATGAAATACTGTTATAGGAAAGTTTCCCATATACACTAATAATTTGTATCTCCATGACTCCATGTCCTCATAAGAATCAAAATTTCCCCAGTCTAAAGTTGTGTTTCCATGACTTCCTATCCTCATGAGAACCCAAATTTCCCCAGTCTATGTCTCTATAATTGAAATCTCCCATTATCAGTACTTTACTATCTCTGAGAAGTGTGTGTTTTACTGCTTCCTGTACCATCCTGAATGCTCCTTCACTGTTGTCACTGTATATTTGTCCTTGATCATTAAAATCATCTAGAGGATTATATAATATCAACACCACTATGCACTTATTTCCAACAGTTACTCTTCTCAATATGTGTTGTCTGAACTGGCCATCTTCCACTATTTCCCGAAACTTATGACAACCTTTTATCAAAATGGACGAAGCCTACCCCTCCTTTGCCTTCTCTTTCCCTCCTTAGTATGATGTACCCCTCTGGCCAGAACAAGTGAGATCTTGTCTCTTTCATAAGGTTTCTTCCCACAACTCCATCAATATCAGGTGCACTTTCCCTTATAAGATCCTTGAATTCTGGCTCTTTACCATTAACTACTAATCCACCTACATTTGCATACATTCCTTTCAGTCTGACATTACCATCTCCCAACATTCCTGACCTCTCTGCAGTGTTGGCAGGACTGCTCCATCCTCCTGCCTCATTTGGTATCTCTAGTTTTTTGCCTTCTGACTGTATTCTTTGCTTTTCTTAGCTCTGTTCCTTTATCACATTTGATGAATACATCACTGAATTTCACCTTGTCTTTCAGCTTCTCAGCTTGCCTAAATACCTCCCAGCTAAATGACTTCAAGTCCCCTTATGTCTTACTTGTAAGCACCAATTCTTCTCTTTTCTTTTACCAACAAAATTGCATATGGCAATCATACAGCCTCTGGTAATCTTTTAATAAGCATTCCTTCTTCTTTACCCCTTTCTTCTTTAAATGGTGTATGATCTTCCAAACCAAATATAGTCAGTAATTTACCACCTTCTTCTTTAAATGGTGTATGATCTTCCAAACCAAATATAGTCAGTAATTTATGTTTATACACCTCCTGCTTTACTTATCTTTCTAATTTTGGTGTCACTCATCTTTCTTTAGATTCTTCAGTGTTGAAATGTCAACCTCTGCATCTCTGGCTTTCTCTAAAATCTTCCTTTTAGCTAAAAAGCACTGGTCCTGTATACTCTACACTTTTCTTAACCTTTCATCAACCAGGCCACAAACTTTCTTGATTACTCCATCTCCAGAATTGAATATCATTCTTTCTACACCTTCACTTAAGGTCCTTTATACCTTTGTAATTACCTATTTGTAAGTTACTAGATATGCAGTACATGGAGGGATTTTGACACTAATGTGGCCCCATCTCTTGAACTTTCTATACTGTCATACTACTTTTTAAATCTATGTATACAGTCTGCATTAACCATGTCCTCAGTCATTTTATTCTTCATCCACCACTCTTACACCATAAAAGTACTTCTTTACTTTTTTTACAAGATTCTTGCTTATTTTCATGTTTTTTCCTCTGGATGCTTTATCCTTACATCTCTCAATGAACTGTTCCCGTTTTCGTCTTCTTCATTCTATTTTAAAAATTTCAAGGATGTGATCAGGTCACTCTTCTTTCTTTTAATGTGAGGAAATTTAAAAGGCTTTAGCATTTCCCAGCAACTCGGCTCTTTTAATTCTGGTGTGTGTGTGTGTGATTAAAATTTGTATGTTACAGGAGAGTAAATTTGTGCTGCCCTGTCTCTTAACCTTGTATATATGTACTGCTTCTTTATTCCTATGTATGTATGTTCACACACACACACATCCCAGCCTAAGCCAGGTATCCATTTATCAACTACCCCCGAGGGGAGGATGAACACCTGGGTTGGGTGTTAGCCAACTGTCATGCCCAGGATTCAAACCCATGTGGGTCCAACCCAGGCTAGCCTGTGCTGACTCATGGTAAGTGATGCCACCCATGACCCACACAGGCC
>JAUTYZ010120309.1:0-11352 GCA_032273725.1 Panulirus interruptus
AATCCCCCTCCCCCCACCCCCCACCCGTCAGTGACCGTTACCTCCAAAAACTTATGAAAAGAAGTTCACAGAAAGATTATATATTCACTCCGCCATTTTTTGGTCTCGTCTCATGCATAAATTTAATCCTAACAGATAATCATATAGCAAAATTCCCCAGGTAAACATTAAGGATGCAAAATGATTCATTGCATCGGAAAAATTTCAGCCCGAAATTTTCTATATTTTATAGATATTGTATGAGCGTAAACTTCAGGTCAGCCAATGGTGCTTTAGGAGTTAAATATAACAGTGTTTTTACCAGGCTAGATCAAGAGCGATGTATATATAAATCAGGATCCCTAATTAATTCATGCAATTTATTTGCATATCTCACGGTATCAATTTTATCTCTGATATCCTTGACAGTATGTACGGTCTTAGAGATTCTTAAGAAAGCTTTATCCAACCTATACACAGACGTGTAAAACAATAGCCCGTCTCTAACATCCCTCCCCGTGTGTAAAGATTCATCTTTGTTCAATTTCATACGCATGAAAAACTCTACGGACCTCGCCTGCCGTGTTACACTTACAAAAACTCTACGGATCGCGCCTGTCATGTTTCACTTACTATTGACGCTAATCTGTATAAGGTACAGGAATACAGTGAAATATAATGAAAAGCAAACAAAAGCAGGGCGCTGGATCCTTTTCAGGGTATCTTATGATAGTATTAGAGACAGAAAAGAGAGAATCACGTGGTAACAATACGAATGGAGATAGATGACGGGGTGAGGAATAATTTGTTAAATTTTGAATTCGAATGACCTCCTGTGAGAAATCCTAAGAATGTGTCCGGCTTTCTCACTAGGTATTAGTTCCCCACGAGTGTGAGGCTCACTCCAGCAGATTCTGTAGACGACTCCCCGTTTACGAACTGAATTATGAGTCCTATTGTTCAGGCGCTCATTGTTTTCGCCTTACGGTGTTTGTTTATGGGTTACGGGAAGATCAAGAGAGTATAATGGAATTTAGAGAGGCATTTAGTTCTCACTGGAGATACGGGTATAATGAGATAAGACAGGAGGTGAACCTTTTAACCTCATGTGGAGGACCCGCAGCGCCCAGGAAGCTAACCACATCCAACGATCGGGACCACAGATCATGAGGTGTGGTAATGTCTTGATGGGTTATACACATTTCAGTTGAGATGACCGTTTAGGCGTCTGCCGTATAGGACTTGCTTCTTGAGCAAGAAGAGTCTCTGAAGTAACCACACGACATTTTCAAGAAGTCTGTGTACATACATACATATGGACTCCAGTCCTGACGATGTAATTATACGAAAGTGATTGATTCTTCGCATTTTCTGTTTCCTTTGGGTTTTCCCTGTATCTTATGTACCCTTGCTACTTGTGTACATTATATATATAAAATGTTTGACATTTGGGGTTTATTTGTGTGGTGGTAAGTAAAATGTAAAGCTAGACAAGTCACCCTTATTCGAGTCGGGAGGGCGATTGTCACGGGGCATCCCTTCAAGGAAGCATGTGGGAAACCTGTGGCCAATAACAGGGGAGTAAGAAACAGAACTTGGAAAAGCGGTATACTTTACGTTGGTAGTAATGAATGGTTATATTGTGGTAGGATTGTGGGGAGTTATCGTATATGGCATAAGTTTGGTGATCCAGGAAGGGTTTGAAGAGGAATATGAATAATTACCCACCTTTCTCGTGTACTGGGACGGTAGTAATTAGTGGGTAAATGCATGGATTATTAGCAGTTACATTGTAAGAAAAATGATTATTACCAGACACTAGATTTAGCCTGAAGGTTTTGTGACCACGCAAGGTGGAGGTGGAGCCGTAGAGTCGGAGGCCAGGGGTCATAAGGGGGATGGATGGGACCCCCTGCAACCCCCACCTCCTCACTCCTCCTGCAATCCCCCACCTTCCTCCTACCTTGAGCGGCGAGATCAAAGACGCTAATCATGGCATTTATCCAGATTATCTAGCCAGGTTAATGATCATATGGTATGTTGTAATGACGATTATAGTGCAGTGATCTGAGAGACTCTAACACAAGTTGTACGATTAATGTTGTTGTAAGAGACGTTTGAGGATTTAGTGACATGACACGAACTAAGTGGCACCTGGGGCTATGGGGAGGCCTACCCATACGGTCAGGTGAGCTTTAAAAGTTTCATTTTCATGCTTCGCAAAGAAGAAAATGCAGTGAGAAAGTGACAATAAGAAACACAAAGAAAATGATCAAAAGCTGGAAGTTGGAAGATGTGAATTATTACACTAATTAGTCCAGGAAACTGAGTGTCCTTACAACTGTCGTATGATGTGGGCAGGAGGAAGATGATAGTGCCCGGGAGGACTGTCTGGGTCTGCGTTAAAGTGAGGTGGGAGGCAGGAAGTAGCGCGCTCCAGTCTACAGGTCCTGGAGTATTGGCCCAGCCCGGGTGGACGAGCATAGACGTCCATGATAATCCCGGTGAGTGCTGCACTGTTATCCACAGAGGAGGTGAGACAGTGATCAGTTACACAGCTTAGAGGACCAATGTGCTTGATGAGGAAAGACCCTTTCCCTGTAAGGGTAACGAGCAAATCGGGAGCCAAAAGGGGCACTGATGGTCTGTGCTTTAACAGGGTCTGAGCTATGGTAAAGGATTGCAGTAATTGGAGGGCGCAGTTGGAACTTGAGCCGTGTCAATGTCGTACTCAGGATGTGAATGACCTGGCGGGCGCAGTACGCAGCTGGGGAAGAGGTGACACTGTACGCTCCACGGACTAACCCGCCCCATCCTGCAGGTCTGCAATCCGCAGCTATGCAACCTTCTCACGGACGTGCAGGTGCTAATGTCCTGGTGGTTTTCGGATGCTGACTCTACCAGAATATGAATTTTATGAAACGGACGTGTACTACGCAGGCACCGCAGGCAGTAAACTGTTTGGTGTGAATTAAGACGACTGGAGGTGAAGAACATGAATTATTATGACTTAAAGGACTAATCCACTTTCATCCTGAATTGATTTACATGTCTTTCCTATAATTCTTCTATTTTCCATTAACTTTTATATGGAATGATTCACCTCACTGGTTTCTAATGACAGCATTATCATTTAATGTCTGTTATGTTACATCAATTTTCTCCATGTATGTTGATTCTGCATAACCAGGGTGATTTTTACAGTAGTTAAACATTAAATGTCCTAGAATATGTATATGGCCTTTCTCTAGCCTATAGGAAAGGGGCGATCATTAAGCCTGACAGTCCTCATACCAAATGAGTCATTATCATAATCATTAAGGGGTTAATTAGCTGTTGGTTATGGGCCCCCATGGCACACTCGTCTTGAGGGTTCGATTGGCTAAAGTAACTCTGAGTGACAGTGTTCTCACTTTGATTTTTCTACCCCTTACAATGGTAACTTTGAGCACAGTTTCATATTACCTTGACTACCATTTCTTTGCACTCTTTTAGCTGACTAAGTGTAATCCATCCAGTTATCATCTACTTCGTCTTTTTTCACTCTTTACTCTTAGTAGCAGAGCGTGTTTCTTATTACTGCAACTGTACCATTTCTTAGCATTTTTTTAACTGACTAGATGAATTCATCCAGTTATCATCTAGTATGTCATTTTCTTCCCTTTTACTTTTTCCACAACTTACACTTGGTAGCAGAGTGTGATTGTTGAGCAGATCATTTACCCACTGTACGTAGGTAAATGAAACATGGAGGTTTTGACAGGAATTATGGCTGTCACTGTCTCTGTGGCAACATCGATGGTGATAGTGCTGGTGAACACACGTCTCCACAGGGTGGGGGCATGGGGTAGCTTAGCAGCTTTGAGTATAGTTTCATATTATTGCGAAGGTACCATATTTTAGCACTCTTTTAACGAAGTTGAGTTCATCTGGTTATCATCTAGCTAGTCCTCTTTTTCTAAACCCTTACTCTTAGTAGCAGAGCGTGCTTTCATATTAGCATGACTACCATTTCTTAGCACTTTTTCAACTAACTAGATGACGTTCATCCAATTATCATCTAGTTAGTAATTTTCTTCCTTTTCACTTTTTGTCCCTGATACTTAGTAGCACAGCATGGTGTTGGACAGTTCACTTACCCATTGTAGATAAGGAAAACATGTAGGCTTGGATAGGAACTATGGTGGCCATGGCCTGTGTGGCAGCATTGGCAGTGTTGTGAACACATGCTTCTTTATGGGGAGGGGGCATGATGTGAGCTGCATACCACCACGTGGTGATGGATGGTCATGGATAATTGTGAGGATGTCAATGGCCACAACACAGGCAATGAACATCAAGAATGCATGGGACAAGCTGAGAGTGGAAGGGAAAAGTGAAAGGTGGGATAAGTTATGCTGAATGCTAGATGAGCTAGCTCCCCATGGTGTTGATCTGAAGGAAACAGTGACCAGGGGCAGCTGTGAGTAGGTGAGAGAATGGAGTGAGGTGTAGTGATGGCAGTGTAAGTATGGAATGACAAGGGGACAGAGATAGAAGGAGATTGGGTGGATAGAGATTGAGGGAAAGTGAAAAGGGAGAGAGGATAGATGTGAAGTATAAAGTGGCATATGGTGCGAGACAGGGATGATTCATGGTTGTACAGTGCAGGAATGTTATCTAAAGTAAGCTTGGTAGGTAAATATCTAGATCCCTCGAAAAATGGGCTGGGGATTGGATAGATGGTGTTGCAGTGCTTGGTGTATATTTCAAGCAGCGATTATGGCCCCAGTGATGACAGCCTGTATGGCAACTGAAGTACGTATGGTGCAGTAAGGTGCCAGGGAGTTGAATGAGTATGGCTCAATTGTCTTCCAAGCATCCCTTTATTGTGGGCTAGGGACAAGACTGAAAAAAGATAGTGGATAGGTTAGTGCTGTATTGGGGACCCTTAAAACAGTCAGCGTAAGGTTCAAGCATTAACGAGTGTTGTCATATGGGGACAGAAGATAGGGGAGAGGACAGCTATTGTAGGTGGAAATGCAACAAACCAAGAGGGAGGGGTAAATTGTAACTGGTTAGAAATTTGGATTTTGTTTGTGTGGTGCTGGGTAAGATTTAGGGCTAGATGAGTCACCCTTTTCAGAGGTGGGAAGGCTGGTTTCTCCAGGCATCCCTTCAAGAATGCATGGCTAGAGAAAGCTATGTTGGATAAAGGAAGGGAGCACAAGTTTTCAGAATAGCCATGCTTGCCACATCAGTGCAACCACATATGTTAACTGGGTAGTACTACCTGATAGCTTTTATATTGTGGTTAGGTAGTATAAGGACTGTGGGGAGTTATCATCTATGGTGATGCATGAGGAATTTAAAGAGGAATACAGTTAATTACCCACCTTTCTTATTTACTTGTAAGTTTATAACTAGGTGAAAGCATAGATTATTAGCAGTATACTGTTTGCATAACGATTATTACTAAAGGTTAGAATCAGCCTGAAGGTTTTGGGACCACGCAGAGCAGAGGTGGAGCATGAAAGTCAGCAGTCAGAGGTCACTGGGGGTAAGGATGGCACCTCCTGCAAACACCCCCTTCCACCTTGAGTTGCAGGGTCAAAGACACCAGCCACTGGCATTCTCCTGAATCATCTAGCTAGTTTAATGGTCATATATCCCATCGTTAGAAAAATTAAGTGACATGTTATGAACCAAGTGGCACCTACAGCTATGGGTTGGCTTATCCACATGGCATGTGAACTTTTCAAGCTTTATGTTCATGATAAGCAAACAGAAGAATGAAGTGAGTGACTGAATATCAGTAACACAAAGAAAATGATCAGAAGATGGAGAATGGAAGATGTTAATTATAAACTAATTGGTCAAGGAAATTGAGTGCCCCTGGAGCTCTCATATGGCTTGGGCAGGACAAAGGGAAGAGTGAGTCTTAAGGTAACATCGAAGGCAGGAAATAGTGTGCTCCCATCTACAGGTCCTGGTATATTCGCCTAGCTCAGGGGGCCAAAAATATACATTCGTGATAATCCTGGGTCTTAGCCATGGTGAAGGAATGCCATGAGTGGAGGGCACAGTGAGAATGTGAGCCGTGCCAGTGATGTAAGCAGGAACGAATGAATGCATGGCTTAGCCGATGCAGCATGCAGCTGGGTAAGAGGTGACACAGTATGCCCCACAGCATCCTGAGATACATTGCCATCTTTGAAATAGATGGCTGAAAAAAGGCTTCCCTAACAGATTTGCCTATCTTCCTTATGGTGCGGATGCTACTCTCATTAACGCCATAACGGCAAACAATTGCTGAAGCGCTAGACCCATGCTTAATTACTAACCTTCCCCATCCTGCATGTCTGCAGTCCACAGCTAAGGAACCTCCTCAGGTAACTGTGTTAATGACTTGGTGGTTTTGGGATGCTGACGCCACCAGATGATGAAAATTGTGCCACAGGCATGTACTATTTAGGCACCATTGGCAATAGCTTGTTTGGTATGATTTAACATGGAGTGGAGGTATATACGAAGTGACACACCGTTCAGTATATTCTGGCACCGGAATCAGTGACCTGTAATATGTAGATTAAGCATATGATTATCGTGCTGAGTGGCATGAATTATTATGACTTGAAAAACACACCCTCGTTGATCCTGAACTGATTTACAGGTCTTTCCTATAATTCTTCTATTTTCTGTTCATTTTTATACTGAATGACTGACCTCCCTGGTTTCTACTGGCAGTAATGATATAATTTATATCTTTAGTATGTTACATCAATTTTCTCCATGTATGTTGATTTTGCATATCCAGGGTGATTTTTATGGTAAGACTAAATGTTCCAGAAAATGTATAGAGCCCTTCCCTAGCCTACAGGAAGGGAGTGATCATTAAGTCTGACATTTCTCAGACCAACTGGGTCATTACCATAATTAACAAAGTGGTCAATCAGCCACTACCATGGGCCCCTGTGGCACACTTGTCATGAGGGTTTGATTGGCAAGAGTAATTCTGAGTGAAAGAGTTCTCACTCTGACATTTTCCACCTTACAAATGGTAGCATTAGGCATGGTTTCATATTATTGCAACTGTATCATTTCTTAGCACCCTTTTAACTAACTACGTGACATTCACCAACTTATCTAATTGGTTCTCTTCATTTTTCTATTTCTAATACAGTAGGGCCACAATATAGCACAAGATAGGAACCAAAAAAGTTTGTACAGCAGCAAATTGTAGTATATCATGATATCCGATTTCCATGTAAATAAAGGGTTTAGGACTGTGGGTTAAAACAAAATAACATGAAACATACTCAAAAGTTATGTAAAAAAATGGAAATAATGTACTAAATAACACTCAAAACGTTATATAAGCAAATAAAATGATATACAACACATACAGAAAATGACAGACAGGTATCTGCCTAACTGTCACATCCACATTTCTTTGGGACTATGTAATAGGCTAGGTAAGGTTTTGTCTTATATTCATTCTGAATGTGTAGATAATTTTCATTCGTACATTAGGTAAGAACCTACTGAAGAGATCTGTATAGAAAATATGCCTGTGGAGTATAAATAAAATACATATTATCTTGCCATTCACCAATAAAATGTTGAATGATACAATCACTCGCCTCGCATCGCCTACCTGAAGTGCAAACGTTATACTATACCACCCACATTTTAATTAAATTTCTTATTAAATAACTTATTTTTAGTGCCTAAATTAGTCAAGAATCTACTAAAGAGAAATGTGTAGAATACTATTTAAAGAATACAATTTACTGCATCACTGACCGGGTAAGATGTACGTTTTGAACTGAAATGACCACCCTGCACTCCCCTTCCTGAACTGGAAACATCCTACACTGTACACTTGTACTGCCCATATTTCTGTTACAATACATTTCTTAATACTGTATTCTATGTAATTCATTATCAGTGCATGAATTACTCATAAACCTACTTAAGAGAATCATCTATCAAAATATATAAAAAATATAATTTATCTTATCATTCACCAAGTTGAAAATTATAAACATAAGCGATGTTGGGTATGTTTTTCCTATATAGTTTTCTGAATATGCAGACAACCATTAGTTCAAACATTAGGTAAGAACATACTCAAGAGAACTGTGTAAAAAAAATATAAAGAATACAATTTACCCCACCATTCAGCAAGTAGGACTTATGTCTCTAAATGTGAGACGACCTACCACTTGCCTTCTTGAACTGTACATTGGTGTAGAGTCCATATTTCTGTTACAGCATTTGTCTTAATATTGCACTCTAAGTAATTCATTTTTACCGTAGGAATTAGTCAAGAACGTACTGAATAATATCAATGCCATGTATTGTTTCTGTATGTGAACTGGGCCAATACAGTACTTGTATTCAGGAACTATGTGAGCTGGGAGGTGATAAGTTAGGCAGTAGTGATGCGTATTCTGTGAGGCATATTATGTGTCTTTGTTGGCATAAAGTGGTGCTATAGCCACTTATTTCTACCTTAGCAGCAGGTTAGGAGAGATTGGATGATAGGATTATAAGATAAAGAACAATGTTCTTTTCATTTTATAACAATTGTATTAAATTTTCTTCATTATTTGCCATGTGATAGTGCTGTAGTAATAAATCATATTCAATTACGTTTTTAGTTTTCATTTTCTTCTCAAAAATGAAACATGCTTATAAAACTGGGCTGTGCATTACGTTAAGGTAAACAGTGAAGACATGAGGAATCACTTGCCTGGCTGGCTGTTAAGCTGATGCACCCTTGTGACCTTCCTCAGATGATGTCATCCACACATCACATAATATTTCTCAAAAGTAAGTGAAAACAGCTAAAAAGTAATGTTCACTTTGCGGCAAGCATACATCTGGCAATGCTGAGCATGGCTGTGTAGCAGGATGTGCTTGATGATTATGTAATACTTATTCTTGTAATTATGCATTTGGGCATGAGCCAAACTTACTCCTATATTTGTTTTCTGCATTCTGTTAACATAATCTTCAATATTTCAAGAAGAAAAACACTTTACATTAATCTTGAAATTTCCAAATCTTCAAAACAGATGGCTGAGAAAAGGCTTTCCTGGTAGATTAATTTGCTTCTTTATGGTGCAGATGCTACTCTCATTAACAACATGAAGATAGAAAAGGCTTTCCTGGTAGATTCGCTTTTCTTCTTTATGGTGCAGATGCTACTCTCATTAACACCATAACGATGAGCAAGTCTTGAAGCACTCGACCCATGCTCAAGTTCATTCAGTATATTGAGCAGGCTCACTAAAAGTACAAATAATTGCTAGACACTTAGGCAAAGTGGAGACTGATTCAAGTGGGCAGAAGTGTAAAAAGTGGCAAACAATACTTCCTTACTCTTTAAATTTTAACAAAGAACTGATGTGGTGGGCAGCGTGGCATGTGCAGCATTGGCACCTTGCGGCGCATGGCCAGCTGGGATCTCGTTATGCTGTGACAGTTTGTGTTTTCATGAAAAAATGGGAGTAATTTAGGTGCCTGCTATATCAAAATCAATATGTCGAACTGTGCTATATCATGAACCTACTGTATCATGACCCTACTGTATTCCACCCCATACAATTGGTAGAAGAGTGTGGTTACATATTACAAGAACTGTACCATTTCCAAGCACTTCTTTAATTCATTAGGTGACATTCATCCAGTTATCATCTAGTTGGTCATTTTCTTACTATTTACTTTTTTCACCCCTCACATATATCTAAACCAGGGCATATGAAGCAGCCAGGGGAAACCATGGAAAGGTCCCTGAGGCCTGATTTTGGATAGGGAGCTTTGGTTTTGGTGCATCACATATGACGGTTAGAGAATGCATGATAGCGAAAGAGGCCTTTCTTCGCCTGTTCTTGGTGCTACCTTAATATCACAGGAAGTGGGAAACATATATGAAAGAAAGAAAAGAAAGATATATATTTATATGGGGGGAAAAACATTCTACCTCTGCATTCCCTGCATGTCATAGAAGGCGAATAACAGGAGTGGGAACAAAGGGTTCATCCTTCTTGAAGGCTCAGGCTGGGGGGTGTCTGAATGTGAGTGGATGTAACCACAATGAGAAGAACGGAGAAAAAAGTCGTATGCTTGAAGAAAGGAATCTGTATGTTATGGTTCTGAGTGATACAAAGCTCAAGGGTAAAGGTGAAGAATGGTTTGGGCATGTCTTAGGTGTAGAGTCAGGGGTTGGTGTGAGGACAAGAGTCAAGGAAGAGGTAGTGATACTGATCAAGTAGGAGTTGTGGGAGTGTGTGTAAGGGTGTAAGGAAGTGAGCTGTAGACTATGGGTAAAAATGAATGTGGGTTGCAAGAGTTGGGTGATTATCAGTGCTTATGCACCTGGACATGAAAAAAAAAGGTCATGAGAAGCAAGTTTTTTGGGAGCAGTTGAGCGAGTATGTCAGCAGTTTTGATGCTAGAGATCGGGTATTAGTGATGGGTGATTAAAATGCGAGAGTGAGTAATCTGGAAAATGAGGGTGTAATTTGGGGACATGGGGTATTCAGTGAGATGAATAGGAATGTTGAAGAGCTTGTGGAGTCGTGTGCTGAAAAAGGACTAGTGATTAGGAATACCTGGTTTAAAAAGAGGTACATTAATAAGTATGTGGGTGAGTAGGAAAGGTGGTCAGAGGGCATTATTGGATTACATACTAATTAATATGTATGCAAAAGAAAGACTCTTGGATGTGAATATGTTGAGAGGTGCAGTTGGTGGGACGTCTAACCATTACCTGGTGGAGGCAAGGGTGAAAATTTTTATGGGTTCTTGGAAAAGAGAAAACGATGTGAGTGTTAAGAAGGTTGTGAAAGTGAGTGAGCTTGGAAAAGAGATATGAGTGAAGAAATACCAGGAGAGATTTGGTGCAGAATGGCAAAAGGTGAGAGTAAACAAAGAAAGGGGAGTGAGTGAGAAATGGGAGATGTTCAGGGAAGCATTGTACGGTGGGAGATGGGCAGGTGAGAATGGGTAGTGAGTGGTGGGATTACAAAGTAAAGTTGCTGGTGAAAGAGAAAAGATAGGTGTATGGGTGGTAATTACAGGGAAAGAGTGCAAATGATTGGGAGATGTACAAGAGAAAGTTGCAGGAGGTCGAGAGGATGGTGTAGAGGTTGAAAAAGAGGGCAAATGGGAGTTGGGATGAGTGATTATCATGAAACTTCAAGGAGAATAAGATGATGTTTCAGAGTTAGGTTAAAAGTGTGAGAAAACAAGAGAACAAATGGGAACATCAGTGAATGGGGCAAATGGGGAAGTAGTAACAGGTAGGGATGAGGTGAAGAGGAGAGGGAGGGAATATTTTGAAGGATTTTCAAATGTGTTTGATGATAAGGTGGTAGATGTAGG
>JAUTYZ010120531.1:0-11348 GCA_032273725.1 Panulirus interruptus
CCTTTGTATTCATCTGTATTTTGAAGTTTACTTTGAGGTATTAATCTCTTAGTTTCTCCATGTACACTTACATAATTTGTTCTCTCATGTTGGTTATCGGTCTGTTTGAGTTTCTTCTGTGCTGTTTTCTTAGACTACAGACACTTCTTTATGTCATCTTTCCATCATTTTGGCTTCGCATTGGAAAAAGACCGTCTACTACGCGTTGCCACATGTGTTCCCTCCACAGCTTTGAACGTTTTACTGAAACTCAAGCAAGTTCGTCCATATCGTTTTCATTAGTGATCTCATCCAAAGTTTGCATGTCAAGAGCAAAGTGACGATATTTTTAAGTCCAAATTCTAGTGTCTTTTTCGCGACTCTCATGTTGACCAGCATTACAGGCAATGTTGAAAGTTAACTCATAAGTAAATTTGCCGGTGATCACTTGTACCAAACTTTTCTCCGACTTGAACATTGTTAACAAGGACCTCATTTGTAGCTAGAACTAAATCAAATATATATTCTCTCGGCAAGTAGGTTTCTCAACTAACTGTATTAAGGCATTATCAAGCAGATTTAGATTAAGCCCACGCCCCAAGCTACTGGAAAGGAATCCCCTAAGCTTAGATACCGGTATGTCAAATAATTATCCTACTATGATCGAATCTTTTTAATTGCTAATTTCTGATCATAAAATCTTTCGTCTACCTCTGGTTTCTGTACTGGGGAAGCCTATAAACTAATCTCACTGTTATTTTTCTTACAAAACTTACCTTCGATTTCTACAAATTAAGTCGATTTTATCAACAGCTACAACATTTTTCAGTACAGGATTGCAATGAACTTTAAGATAGAGCAAGACATCACCGCCTACCTTATATCCCTTAACAGTGTTCAATTTAGTGTATCCGGGAATGGTGTATTCGGCGAGGAAGTCTTTTTTTCTAATATCTAACCAAGATTTCGAGATACTAATTATATCATAATTTTCCTTGAATACAGTTGCCTCTAACTCTGAAACTTTGTTACGTATACTCCGTGCGTATAAATGAAATATCTTAATACATAGATAAGTCTTTTTTTCGTTAGCATATATGTGTGTAGCAGTGGCAGTGGGGAGTCCGCCTACGTGAACATCTTCCGTAACCGATTTGACCTGTTATACCATGTTCGCTACCTGCCTTGTTATCTGCTTCCACCTGGGAACAGATCTCAATCTGCTCTACTCTGCTTTCCCCCCCCCCCCCTGCTTCCTTCCCAAACGGCGGCGCCAGCTGACCCATCCCGTCATCGTACCCCCACCGGCTTGTCCCTCGCCGCTACCTGTGCACTGCCCTCTACTGCCTGAGAATGAACCACTAGGTGTTCTATTCTGCAGAGTCGCCTGCCTTCCTTGGCCCTTTCCTGCGTCAGGTCTCTGTCTTCTGGTTTACCCATCCTGCCGTGTTTCCTATAATCCTGAATCCCTCCTACGATTTTCCTATGTTCTGAGTAACTAACTAGTTTATGTCTATCGAAAAAGAGCGTACCATTATCATATGACACTCCTACTAACACGGGCCTTCCCTATTCCATTCAAGTGGAGTCTATCTTCGGCGAAAAGGCTTTTACCTCGGCTAAAATGATCTCATAAATATATACCTAACACGTTTTCCTCCTTCCTACAGAGAGAGTCAGTTCTGCTGTATGTATATCCCGCGCATTCTACTGAGGGTACAAGGATCTACGTCACATCTTGGTCGCATTCCCGATTTAACTAACTTCCTTCGGCTCTCTTTGAACTTACAGATGAAATCACTATACTTCGATAAAATTTCTTATGATTTTCATATAACTATTTTGTTTGTCTTGACCTGGACAACAAACGTCAAATCCTCGGGAGTGTTTGAGAGAATGTCATCAAACTCCCCAGAATATCTTCCATCTTTGCACCAGGAAAGCACAAATCTCTTCTCTTCCCCTTAACACAGAACTGCTGGTCCTGATCCATAACTAAGGACTCGCCACACCATATCTATGCTTTGATCATCCTGTACGTCGTCCTTCAGTAAACTAAACCTATACTGAGTCGGAATCTCCCTTTTCTGAACTTCTGTTGCTGGTCGACTAGTCTACTTAGCAGGCCTGAAGGAATATATATCCTCTAACTTCGTCTTCACAGCGACCAATCAATCTTCTAAGTTTTATACATTGTTTGTCACGATTGCAGTTGTAGTGTGTATACATTTCAGCAAAAGCTTCCAGAAGATCAGCATTTTCAACAATAAATTTTTTGAAGCTGATTTATACACAGGATCTTTTCGACGACGCACACCAGTCCCGAAGGTGTTTAAAAATGCTTTAGTGAACATTTACAGCTTTTCAGGATTTGAAGAGAAGCCATGCTAGACACCCAGCCCACTTCTTATCAGGTCAAGGCGTTTTGAAATTGGAGGTTCTGTGATCTATTTCTGAAAATGAAACAAAAAAAGAGGGAATTAGTGAGTAATGCCTGCATCTGATACAACTAACTTACTATGAAGACTGAAGAGACTCCCATGGAATCTATAATGAAACTTATCTTGTAACTGGTCACTTATATTTATCATAAAATAAAGTCACAATGCCACCAAGTTCACATCTTAGATTTATGTCGACTCGGTTTTAAGTACACACATATTTGTTTGCGCAGCTTTGTGTTTTCAAACTTTTTTACTACTTTACCATATTGATGAAATCATTTTCCGTTGTGTCTGGGGCTTTTTTTGAAGGTTTATTTAAATAGAGCCATCTTTGTTCTTATACACGACATCTTCCTTATTTCTCCTTAGATCTAGAAACACACTGACATGATATTATAAACAATATGTAACTTGGTTATGTTACCACAAAATGAAATCATCAAGTCCAAAAACCATTTCTTAAACACTGGGTTGATTTTGAGAGAAGACTCAATAAAAGGTCAAATTTACGTCTACATCGATTTAACTCTTACAAATATATATCCCATGCTATTCCTTAAGTCCAGTCCAAGTTATATGAAGACAGGCCCAAAATTGATCATTTAATAACCTTGTAAGTGTTTTTCAGGTATTTCTCACTGAATTTGCGCTGCCCGTATAGAATCCTAAAACGAACACAAGAAATTTTAGTTAATGTTCTAGAAATTTCAGTTTTTGGTTCAAACAATATGAAAATGCTGTGCTGGAGGGCAGGGAAAATCTAAATATCTACAACAGCCTTGGACTATCCCTCATTGACAATACACTGCAAAATATTTTCCATCTCTTAAGTCAAGTTCTTACACACGTTTCAAACCAGTTAAGAAAAGTCAGCTTCTGAGTCCGCGACAGTTTGAGCCATACTCTGAACTCTTCATGTTCAGTAAAAAGTTTGCCTGCAAAGTTCTAAAGCAGGTGATACCAAGCAAGGTATCATATATGCAGAATAGTAGATCGGAATTATCCTATCTAAAACTGTTAATGATCAACAAATAAGTGAAGTGAGTGTTTCTTAATTTTTTCTGGGATTACGTTAATCTAATTAGCAAATTAGATATACACCCAAGGCATCTTCTCTCACGCAAAATTTCCTCCCTGTATAGCAGAAATTTCATAATGTAGACATTCTTGCTTCCTAATACCCCCTCCATCTACAGACTCTGTCGTCCCATCTTACTAATACCCCTTCCATCTACAGATCTTGTCGTCCCACCTGACTAATACCCCTTCCATCTACAGACTCTATAGTCCCGCCATACTAATACCCCCTTCGTTCTACGGGATCTGTCGTCTCACCTTCCTAATACCCCTTCCATCTACGGACTCTGTCGTCCCACCTTCCTAATACCCCTTCCATCTACGGACTCTGTCGTCCCACCTTACTAATACCCCTTCCATCTACGGACTCTGTCGTCCCACCTTACTAATACCCCTTCCATCTACAAACTCTCATGCCACCTTACTAATACCCCTTCCATCTACACACTCTGTCGTCCCGTCTTACTAATAACCCTTCCATCTATATACTCTGTCGTCCCACCTTCCTAGTACCCCTTCCATCTACAGACTCTGTCGTCCCACCTAACTAATATCCCTTCCATCTACACACTCTGTCGTCCCACCTTACTAATACTAGTTCCATCTACAGACTCTCATGCCACCTTACTAACACCCCTTCCATCTACAGACTCTGTCGTCCCGTCTTACTAATAACCCTTCCATCTACGGGATCTGGCGTCCCACCTGACTAATACCCCTTCCATATACGTAGAGACTCTGTCGTCCCATCTTACTAATACCCCTTCCATCTACAGACTCTCTCGTCCCACCTTACTAGTACCCCTTTCATCTACAGACTCAGACTCTGTCGTCCCACCTTACTAATACCCCTTCCATCTGCAGACTCTCTCATCCCACCTTACTAGTACCCCTTCCATCTACAGACTCTGTCATCCCACCTTTGGTATCCATTCACTTTACTCACTGATATACTCCTTCAGTATCATCCCCTCACAGCCCACCCTTTCTATATGCAAATACCGTCTCAAACTCCATCGTTAATTTTTTGCCTTTATCCTCTCCATTTTCAGTTGTATATCTTCTTCTTTGTCATAATTTTTCTATCAACTCCTCTTAGTTTGGATTCCAAACATAAACGAAACATTCTCTCAACATCATAATTGCATTCTTTTATTCTCCACTATTGTTGTATTATTCTACTGTACGCAAACATTTCGCATGTGAACACCATGAGGGACAGAACTATTTCCTTAACAAATACCTAGACACTTTCATACAAACGCTGTTGCTTGTTATGATATTCTTCGGCACTCCACCCACCTGCCTTTTCAACACTCCTCACAGTATTTCAGCATCCATTGTTCCATCATCTTTACGGAATGTATTCCCAAAATATCTGGTGTCGTTCACCCTTTCCATCCTCTCACCTTTTGCTCATATATCGTTTTATTTCTCTCCTCCCTTAAACATAACTTTTGTTGTGACTATTTACTTTCCATATCCGAATTTCATGTATTGTTCTAAAATCTCTCCTCATGTTCTGTAATTTTCCTGTAGCTTTTACAGTTATCCGGGCATGATCCACATAAACCGGAATGTCTGTTCTCTATTACCTTTCATCCTTTGCTCATTTTGCTCCTCTTTATATAGTATCTGCTATGGAACGTACTCCACACCTCATCTCTGAAAACTCAGTCATACGCTTCTCCCACTTCCACGAATCGTGTATATACTTCTTGCTCTTCAGGCATTTTCTCAACGCTACCAGTCTCAGGGGAAATATATTTTCCAGTGAGTTCCTTTATCTAAATGAAATCAAGCACTTAATTTTCTCGTAGACAATCTATTCACCTTTTTACTTAACAACCAGTCTTGCTTTCTCTTTCCTATCTCTTGGAAATATCAAAGTTGCCTTTTAATTTCGTCACTAATCTTTCTCTGTTGTCAAAATACCTCTGCCTTCTTATACCTTACCCTTCTCCGCCGTATTCACAACACTGGCTTTTCTTTTTTATCTCGTGAGTGCCCATATATGACACTCTGAAAGCTAAGAAGCTTTGCCCAGACTGCTTCTCTTCACAGGTGTTGCACATCCTCATCCCTGATCCTCGTATTTGATCACATTTCCTCATTTACTTACTTCTAATTTCTTTTACAACAGCCTGGACAATTTTCAGGCACAAAAACAAAGCACGCCATAATAGCTATCTTTCGCTCCACATTATTCCTTTCTTTATTCTAATGCTAAATATGATTATCTCCTTATGGCCCTTGTGTCCACTGAAACAATATCAATACACTGGGTTATGAGTCAGTGTATTGTAAGAATCGTGTTGTTAAAGTTGAGGGCTGTGTAGCCGGTCACAGACGTAAGGGTTGTAAAACAGCCGATTCTCCATACAAGATGGGAGAAAAAGATTCTTAGATATTTTCCTCCGTGAACGAAAATTATAAGAGTGATAAAGGTAAGTTATGATAGATCGAAGTCACGATGATTCGTATTTTGTAGATCATGAGTAAAGAATTATGCTTGTGATAATGTATGTTGCAGATTGATTATATATATGATAATGTATGTTGCATGTTGATGATATCTATAATAATGTATGTTGCAGGTTGATATTTATGGTTATGTTGCAGATTGATGATAATTATGATAATGTATGTTTTAGGTCGATGATATTTATGATTATGTTGCAGGTTGATGATACTTATTATAACATATGTTGCAGGTTGATGATACTTATTATAACATATGTTGCAGGTTGATGATACTTATGATAACATATGTGGCAGGTTGATGGTACTAATGATAACGTATGCAGCAGGTTGATGATGCTTATGTTAGTGTGTGTTCGAGGTTGATGATACTTTTGATAATGTATTTTACAGGTGAATATGATAAAGTATGTGGCATATTGATGGTATTTATGATAACGTATGTTACAAGTTGATGATACTTATGATAATGTGAGTTAAAGGTTGAAAGTACCTTTGATAATATATGTTACAAATAAATTATGCTTTTGATAATATATGTTTCAGGTTGATGGCACTTATGATAAAATATGTTGCAGGTTGATGACACTTGTGATGACGTATGTGGCAGGTTGGTGGTACTTAAGATAATGTATGTTGCAGATTGATGATATTTATGATCATGTGTGTTCCAGGTTATTGATAAGTTTTGATAATGTACATTGCAGGTTGATGATACTTATGATAATACATGTGGGGGGATGATGGTACTTATGATAACGTATGCTGAAAGTTGATGATACTTATGATAATGTAGGTTACAGATTGATGATACTTATGATAATGTATGTCACAGGTTCATGACACTTATCATAATGAATGTTGGAGATTGATGATACTTATAATAGAGTATTTTGCATATTGATGATACTTATGATAATGTAGGTTACAGATTGATGATACTTATAATAATGCATGTCGCAGGTTCATGACACTTATCATAATGAATGTTGCAGATTGATGATACTTATAATAGAGTATTTTGCAGATTGATGATACTTATGATAATGTATGTCGTAGGCTGATGATACTTATGATATGTATGTTCCATGTTGATGATACTTATTATAATGTATAAGTTGTCCACATAATATCTTCAAAGTAATGTGGATACATACTGTACTACTTGTCATTTCTCCATCTTCCTACCATCTATCATCTCCTACCCTACATTATTTGTTTCCCTTCATCTTCATACAATTCATCATCTATACATCTTTTTATCAATTATCTCAAAAGTTCCATGTCATTTTTCATGTCCCCACATCACATTTGTGTGGTTCTCAGGCCTGCGTGTGTGTCCTGGTGTGTGCGTGGCAAATCGTATCAGTGAGTACTGTGAGGCAGCTCTGGATGTGAACCAGCTGTGTAGATCAGGGCTCCGCTGCTGTGTCTCAGCTGACCTGTTTGCTGACGTTGATGAGCCACCCAAGGAATTCGTCCTCCTTAATCCCAAGAAGTCACAGGAAAAGACAGAGGTCAGTTGTATCACAGTAGTTTAACAGCGGAGTCATATGACTCTTTAAAAACCTTCACGGATCTAACTTGATATCACTTCTAAGGATAATTCTATTGATCGTTTAAACGTAAGGTATATAGGGATCTGAAGGGTTTCAGATCCCCAATAAGATAACAGTATAAATATATGCCTTTGGAGAGTTACTTCCCTTCAGCTGTGGACTCCTTATCATATTCTCCCTGGCTTTATCTATCACATGCAAGTCTCTTGTCCTCTTAATATTTCATCTTATTTACTATGATTTCCAATTCAAAAACAAGTTTTTCACCCTCCAAAATGTGTAAATACTTTCCCTTGTCTCTTCTTTTTTCCTTTCATAATCCCCTCCTTATTTCAATAAAGGCCCGGCCTTGATGTGGACTTTTATCTGTGACTAGAATCTATTAAAAAAAAAAAAATCTAGTCTTCCCACAAGCTTCTCCAGTAAAACTAATGTAGCCTGAGAATGTATAATCTCTCATTAGCCAACAGTGATAAAATCATGTGGATATTACTCAACTGTTAAGAGAGGTCTAAACTTTTGATGTGCTACTTCAAGCAGAATAGTTCAGTATTTTCCAGCTTCTTCTGTCAAAGAGAATTACCATTATGTTGTAACTCTGAAATGAAATTCACCATACAGATGCAATGGTGGTGTACTAATAAGGTACTTCATTTTGGCAGAGACCTGATTCAGAGGATAGCAGCAGCACAGACAGACCCACCACTACCACCTCAACCACTACCACCCAGTGGACAACTGTGTATACTCGCCGGCCAGAACCCAGACCAAACCCACTCTTGAACATCCCACCAGAGTTGCATTGCAAGGGCACCTGTGTTGCTGGGTTCTTTGCCTTCCTCTGTGATGAAATTGATCGCACTGGTGCATGTCCTAGAGGTGGCAGGTGCTGTGTTACCAAACGGCGAAGACCGAGACCAAATCCCAACGATGATTATCTTGACACCAGACCCAGTACCACAACAAGTAGCACCTCCACTACCACCACTAGCTCACCATCACTGTCCTTCGATCATATATCACCCTTTGTCCAGCCAAAGTAAATTTAACAGATTATGGCGTGCGACACGTGGGATTTTTTTCTTTTTTTGTCATTACGTGTCAAAACTACTGTGAATAATTCATATACTTGGATTTCTCTTGCCTCAGACGATGTGTAGTAGTTTGTGCGTTCACTGATTTCCAAGTCATGTGAAAATAGAACCGCGTCTAAATTGCCCTTCACTTGAACAATTATGTTGATGATTTGATCGTACCTTTATGAGGTTTGATTTTTATTAGTTCATTTTATGTGGCAGACTAATTCCTACTGATCTCAGACCTCCCTGTCGGCGACTGGCACCTCCTGTAATCATAAGTGGCCGTGCTAACATAAAAGATTAAACAAGCTCTAAAAATTATATGTCTTCTCAAGGCCACACCAATATGGCGGCAACCAGAATGCCCGCCTTAACAGCACCGCCTTCCCCCGATTGATTGACTGATTGGCTCGTTTTTTCTTGGGATTGCCTGTAGGTAGCCGTTAATAACGACATTCCACCGTGTCGCCAGCAAGGTCGGGGTGTAGTGTAAAGCGATCATTTGTTTATTGTTTAACTGATGACATTTTCATATTTACCGGGATCGCTTATTATCAGATGCTGATGGACAGGACGGGCCACTGTGCCCTTTGTTCTCCAAGTATGGAGCGAAAAAAAAAGAATGTGTAGTTATATAAAGACATTTATTCTAATGTTACTTTATCTTTAAAACACTTAAGTATATTGTTATAATTTTTTTTCGTTGTCAGATTTTGTGGATATGTTCCTATCATGGCCAGGAACTAGTGCCCATACAATTACAAGGCCGTTGATGTGATATATCTTTTTGATAAGGTGTACTTTGATTCTATTGATGTAAACAGTCTGGAAAAAAAGACTGGAATATTCCAGGTAGGGAGGAGATGTCATCTCCCACTCCCAGCAATGGTAAGGGTTAAGCCAGCAAGAGTTTGTCATTGAAAATTTGTATCTAGAATTTCCTTCCTGTATATCAGTTTTGACGTCTAGTCTAAGCTCACATCTTAACCTATTTAAATCAGCTTCCGAACTTCAATATAAAATTTACTTAGGCAAGGACAGTAACTCAACAATTAATTTTTCAAATGTTGAAAAAAAAAATTACTGCTCAACTTCCAAAAAAATCTATTTTGTCTATAGGGTGAAAATATAACCACTAATTCTGATTTGTCTCTGTGGCACAACAGGTAAAGGTGGAGGAGGTTGGCGAGGAGCAGACTGTGTTCTCGTCCCAACCGGCCTCCCACACCGACTCCCCGGTACCTCCCAGGAGCGACTCCGGGTGTGAGGTCCTGCCAGGACCCTACACTCCCAGCCAGAGCCCGCTCCTGCCCCGCCTCCACCCACACACGCAGTCCCCCACACACCTCTACTCCCCCACACAGTCGCCTGGACCCAGCAGGCATGTGTCGGGCTTCTCATCTCCCTACAGGTGAGTCATCGTGTCCTAAGGAATCTCAGCATTCGACCCGTTATTTACGCTTGTAAAAAAGATGGTAGCCATCTGCACAGAATGATGGCTGAAATACTTTGCCTTTCACTCGGGTACTTGTAAACTGGCCAGTCTAAGGTAAGTGTGAAGAATAAGATATATATATGTTACAAAATATGCTGGCGGAGTGACTTATAAATTTAAACATATGTTTGAAAATATTATTAGCTGATATTTTCATTGATAGTGGATTATAGCAATTTATGTAGAGGTTGTTGATAGCATGAAGTACGCCACATTCAGTATCATCTGTAATTCACTGTGAATTGGAAGACCTCCTTGTGTCATATATTGTGATTTAAGTGAAACAAATACGTATCTCCCGAGACTACTACACAGCACAGGGTGGCTCAGTTAACCCAGGTCAGTCTCTAGAGGGCTCTGAGGTTCCCAGCTGCTCTGGAGTCTGGCGAGGTACGAACTAACCTCAGCCAAGAATGACCAGGCACGCATAGCTATGCTTTATACCCCTCACAAGAGTTATGGCCACCATCACTCACCCACGTTCAACTTATTTCTTGAATTACGCATACTTGACTTCGGTAATTTGGTACAATTTGCATGTGGCTTGGAGGTTCAGTTAACTCTAAACGTAGGAATCGAGACGCGGTAACAGTGAATCACTTTGTATACCTTACAAAAATCACATATATACATGACTAATGGCATCTTGTGTATCTCCCGGTGTCTGTCTGTACCCAAAGTAATGACAGGATGGAAAGCCTAGCTTTGAATACAACGTATTTGAAGGAAGTAGTCATATTACGGTACACTGCAACGAAAGATTACATATTGAGGACCCCCGTACCCACTCACATATTTGTCTCCAAAGTGTACCCTGGGGTACAGATGTTTGACTTACATAAAACTTATTTCCATTCCCTCACTCAGGAGCAGATGTAGCTTCGTGTGGAGAGAGGTTTGGGGCTAGAGTGGGTGGATACTACATACAAGTCCCAGTACAATGATAGGAGTGTGAAAGTTGTAAGATGAAAATAGTAATAATTTCTTGACATTTTAGGCACTAAATAATATAACAGTATCTAGTTTCGTATTTCTAGTATATCCTTTGCTTTATAATTTCATGATTTCAAAGCTGTGCGGATGACATCCACTCAAAGCCCTTACTAATTATGACTATCCTTGCCACACAAAACGAAATAGCTAAAGCAACTGTTGTACTAAAATAGACTTAATCTTTCAGTGCACATTTATTACATTTAAACTTGTTAACGGACATACATGCGTGTTATATATA